>JAEIFN010000154.1:0-109822 GCA_018903675.1 Zaprionus capensis | reverse complement strand
TGCGTGTGTCACGTGCCACAGGGTGAATGTGTTCGAGGGTGTGTGCGTGTGTGGTATCTTAATGATATTCGAGAGTCCGAGAGACCCTAGTTCAACAAGTGTGCATGCGCACGTGCCACGGGGTAAATGTGTTCGAGGGTGTGTGTGCGTGTGCGGTATTAAAGGTTGCGAGGTGAGCGTGTGAAACTGAACAAGTGTGCATTGTCCCTTTTGTGGGGTTAGCCGAGATATTTGACAGTCCGGGAGACCCTAGTTCAACAAGTTAATGTGTTCGAGGGTGTGTGCGGAATAAAAGGTTGAGAGGTGAGCGTGTGAAACTGAACATGTATGATCGTGTTTGTATGCGTATGTGTTAGAGGGTGAATGTGTGTACGCAACCGCCAGTGCACAGGAGCGTGTGACTCAAGATATCTTATTGATATTTGACAGTCCGGGAGACCCTTGTTCAACAAGTTAATGTCGATCGTTATGATAAGTGTGTGTCGTCAAGCATACTAATTAATCGCTACGCGTGTGCGGTATTAAAGGTTGAGGGGTGAGCATGCGTATGTGTTAGAGGGTGAATGTGTGTGTACGCAGTCGCCAGAGCACAGAAGCGTGTGACTCAAGATATCTTATTGATATTTGAGAGTGCGGGAGACCCTTGTTCAACAAGTTAATGTGTGCTTTGTTCCTTTTGTAAGGTGTGTGCATTGTCCCTTTTGTGAGGTGTGTGCATTGTCCCTTTTGTGAGGTTAACCGTGTTGGTGAGTATGAAAATGATCGTTATGATAAGTGTGTGTCCTCAAGCATACTAATTGATCGCTACCTTAACCGTGTCGATGATCAAGCATACTAATTGTGTAAACAAAACATTGCAACCTATTGTCCATCTAGGAAATGTTATACAATTCTTGTGAATTAAGATGGGGGGTATAGTATGCTCATCTTCTAGCATGGCTCGTTGTCCCAATATAAAGGGGATCGGTGGCCAGATTTTTGTTAGTATAAAAAAATACATGAAACTGAGTAGAGTGCGTTTGCTACATCAGCGAAAAAATAGAAAAAAAAAGTGAAAACAAATCAAAACATAAGTGTAAAAATGGCTTTAAACGGAATATATATACCACCAAGGGTTTGAATGAAATCGCTGCAGCCATGGAACAACAGCAACTACAACAACAGCAGCAGCAACAACAATAGCAGCCACAACAACAGCAGCAACTACAACAACAGCAGCAACAATATCTACAACTACAACAACAATATCAGCAACTACAACAACAGCAGCAGCAACAATATCAACAACTACAACCGCAACAGCAGCAGCAACTACAACAGCAGCAACAACAATATCTACAACTACAACAACAATATCAGCAAGTACAGCAACAACAACAACAGCAACATCAAGAAATGGGTTTAACTAGAGGAGGCAGGAATAATATAAAGCATTGTCCGCTCTGTGATGTGACTTTTCAAAATAATACAAGTTGGTCACATCATACTCGTACAGAGCAGCATAAGAGACGTGCTATTGAACCTGTTGATAACAGGATTTGCAAAAACACTGATTTATTCAATGGAAGGAGTCTTCAGTACTCGATGATTTTTTGCAGGAAGCAGGCGAGGCAATCCTTCCCCATCTCTTCAGTGTGCTTGAAGCTCACACTTCTATAAAAGTGAATTTTGAGCTTTTCGCCGAATATGTTTTGATAAAACAAGACATTGAATGTGTGGAAGTGAAGTCTTTCCAATCAAAAGTGGAAGTCTTCAGTGTCAATTCTGATTTACAAGAGTTGTACAAGGAGCATACAGAGAAAATAATCTCGAGAATAGATGATTTCCAAGAGAGAGATAGTGGATGGGCAATGACTCGCATTATCCGATTGGAAATGAATATCAATAAATATAAACCCATCAGAGGATACTCCTTTATCGCACTACCCAAGAGTTTGAGTAGTAAAAAAGCAAAATAGTGAACGTCAAAAATAATGACGAATACTGCTTCAAATGGACAGTGATTGCTGCGATAAAGGGAAATAATCAAAATCCTGAGAGATGTACATCATATGATGTGAACATATCTGAACACAGAATCAAAGTGAACAATATTGTTTTGAACTTTGAAGATTTAGAGTTCCCACTAAATCCTAAACATATCAATAAGTTTATGGATAAAAACCCATTGATCAGCATAATAGAGTTTGGATATGATCTGGAAACGGGAAATATAATCAGCCCCATCTTCTATCCCAATGATGTGAAACAACATCACATCAACATGTTGTTGCTGGAAAACGATGAGAAGGCTCACTACACATGGATTAGAAATCTTTCACGGTAAGTACACATTGAAAAAACAAAAAATTATATATATGTATTTTAGTACTTATAATTATCATATATCATATACCATATATACTAATTTGATATAAATAATGAACTTTTTTAGGCGATAGATTTAATAAAAAAAATATTAATAAATTCCTTTTAAATCTTTTATTTGATTTTATTTGTTTTCACCAGAGGTCAGTTATGAACTGATTGACAAATGTATTCTTTCGGCCCAGCAAACCTTTTTACAGAGCATTAACATAAACCTTTTAAGTTCTACCACTAAGCAATGAACACATAGAGACGTCAAACAGCCGTGACGCAGTTTGACGCTGATTTTTCGGACCTAGTACCCCAGAGAAGAAGAAGAACAAAACAGCTGTTCGGCTGAACGCCCGACCGGGGTACTTCGCTGTTCGGGAACGCCCGACCGGGGTACTTCGCTGTTCGGCTCTCAGTACAAACAGTGCATAGAATCAAAACTGCACAACGCACAACGACAGCGGAACGATAAGCATGCGCGTACTTCTTTGCGCTGTGCGATCGTTTCCATGTATGCGTGTATGTATGCACGGCCCGAGTATGAATGAAGTCAATTTTGTGTTTTGACGTCGAGAGCCTAGAGACTTTACATTTTTGTTTATCGGATCATTAAGCTTGTTACCGTTAAGCGGTTGGTGTCTTGGGAGAATGTTATTTATTAAGCTTTTGAAAAGTGAAGCTTTTCAAAAGATCGGCTTTAGCTTTTTTTATATGAAGAATGAATATGTCACTCCCCCCACCTTTTAGATATTAGCTTGTCCTCAAGCGATTATTTCTGGATATAATTGTGGTACTGAATTTTCAATTTCAACTATTTCTGTTTTTGGTTCTATTTCTTTTTCAATATTATTGTTAGAGGTTTTACTTGGTTTTAGGGAAGAGATAATAATTTTGTGTGGCGCTGTTTTACATTTCATATAAAAGTAAAATAAGTTAATTAAAACTAAAACAAATATGAAGATTATTAGTATGTTTCTGTAAATTGTGTTGTTCTTATTGTTTAACAAAATTATTTCTTTAATTTCTATGTGTGACATTGGTTCGACTTTGGTTACATTGTGTTCAGTAAATATTACATTTGTGTATTGTTGAATATTATTAGATATTGTAATTTGTTTTAATTCTGCTGTGCAGTTGGATATTTTTATAATTTTATTATTTTCAATATAAATCTCTTGACCGTTACAATTATGATAAAGTTTTTCTCTTGTCATATTCCAGGTTATAAGTATATTTGGTTTAATGTATTGAATATAAGATTGTTTACGATATTTTAGAAAAGTAAAAGTTGGTGTTTCGTGTTTTATTATATTAGCTATGCAATGGACTTTGACAATATTCTTTGTTAGTGTATTAAGAACATAGTTGTTATGTAAATAGAATTTACCTTCAATATTTTCATTTATAATTTGGCCATTATTGTCAGGATAAGGTGCAATTATGAAAGTTGGTTGTTCAATTGTATTCATAGGAATGTGGGACATTAGGAATATTTCATTAGTAGCTACGTTATACCAAGCGGAAGTTTTTATATCAATTAGATTTTTGGAGTTAACGTTGCCAATATTGTCGTGTTTTAGTAGGTTGGGATTAAATATTCCTAGTCGTGTTAGTAGTGAACCCATTTCAATATCCTCGATATATTCGGTAAAATGTTCAATGTTAAATATTAATAGATTAATTTTTTGTTCTTTTTCAAAGAATTGGACTGGTTGTTAATTATTTCTATGCCATTATTGAGACGGTCGATAACGTGGTTTAGAGTGCTGACTTGTACTGTGTCTTGTGATAGAGTCGAAATTTGTTGTTCAATATGTTGTCTGTCGTCTTCGTCTAGTGTGCCAAAAAGATATTTTAATGTGGAACCTACAAAGTTAACCCGTCCTCGTTTGTTTCGTTTTGAAATGCGTATGCCACTCATTTCTCTTTCCATTTTTTCGGTTAAATATATAATTTGTGTAACGTTTTTAAATTCCTGACATTGTTTAATTAAATTATTAAATGTTTTTTCAGTTTCTGTAATATTAATTGTCAGACAGTGATGCATAAAGGTGATGGGAATTTGTATTGTTCCAGATTCGAACAAGATAAATCCTTGATTGTTTTCTATTGGGTTGATTTCGAGTGTTCCTGCTGTAGTTTGTGTCGCAAAACAAGTTATTATAGTTATTATAAGTCCGATGGTTGGGAGGTGTCGGGTTGCTGCAAGTATTTACTGTCATTAACTTTCTTTTTCTTTTTAAATTTGCTTTTATAATGAATAACGTTTTGACCTCTGTTATTTTCGTTATAATGTTTTTCGTCCAATTGTTCTATTCTGCCTGTTTTTCTAAAGGGATCCTTTGATTTTGCGCGCGTTAAGGGTGCTTGTCAAAATTTTGTGTCAATTTCGAAGTCCTGTCGTTTCTTATTAAGTTTTTTGATTTAATTTTCTTTAATCATCTGGGTATCAAAAGTAGGTATGCCTGCGTAAAGAAGAATGTTAGCTGGTATCTGTCCGGTCGTGTTATGTTTAGTCTTGTGGTTATATGTATATGTATAAAATTGTCTCCATTCGTGTTTCTTTATTTTCTCTATTGTTCTCGGTATTAATAATTCTGATTTTTCATTTATGGTTTTATGAAAGCGTTCTATGTCAGCTTTTCCTGTTTTACTTGTGGTAATATCTATTTGTATGTCTTCGTTGTTAAGCCAAATTTTTAAAGAAGTGCTCATAAACGCGGAGTCTTTGTCTGCTTTAATTTTCTGTGGTTTTCCCATGTCGTTACAAATTCTAGTAAAGGCTCGCTTTGCCTCTAACCAATCCCTGCTGTTTGTTTTAATAAGTGATGCAAATTTTGAATATACGTCTATACAAGATAAATACTGTTCGTTGTCAATTGCATAAAAGTCAATAACATAAATTTCTCGTGGGTTTTTGTTTCTGGAGTTATTTCAAAAACTAGTTTTGTTGGTCTATGTTCCGTCTTTGCAAGGTTACAGATTTCACAATCATTAATAATGTTTTGAATTAGTTTAGTATAATCGGGAAAATAGTGTGTTTCTTTAAATAATCGTATCATTTTTTCAATACCAGGGTGTAACAATTTAGAATGTTGAGTAATAATGAATTCTTTAAATTCAGGATAAGATTTTATGTCTTTTAACTTTATGATACCTTTCAGAATTTTCACAATACTATGTGGGTTAATGGTTTCTTTATATGCTTTTTGAAAAACTAAAAAGTCTTTATCGTTTTCCATGTAAATAACACTGGTATTATTTAAGAAGTATTTAATGAGGATTTCCGTTGCTTTTGTCAGGGTCATGTCTGTGTATTTGATAGTCAGTTTAGGTTAGGTTATATCGGCAGGCCCCCAGGTGGGGGTCTCACATAGATCAGTATGATCCTTAGTGTTGCCGGATAAGCGATGGAGGCTGTTAATTTCGATTTAATTATCCCAGTCTAGTGTGCTGGTTAGTTTGGCAAAGGCCAGGAGTTTTTGGGGTGCCAGGCCCGCCGCTTCCTTCAGTGATGCAAGCAGGGGGCTTCCAAGGCATTTCGCTCTCGAGGTCATGAGTGCGGGACAGTCGCAGATGAGGTGTTCCAGAGTTTCTTTTACTCCTGGTACCTTGCATTTCCTGCATTCTTCGTTTTCGGTTATGCCCAACTTCTTAGCGTGCGTTGCGGTCAGGCAGTGACCTGTGAGTATACCTGTCATTATTCTACAGTCTCTTCTCGGGAGCTGAATGACGTATTGGGTAAGTTTCGCCTTTGCATGATTACACATAATGCGTGTTATCTTGCAGTTTGTTGTTCTATGCCACCTTCTTCCTGCTATTACTGCAGCGCTTTCTTCTAAGCTGTGGCTTATTGATCGTATCGGTATCTTCAGTTCTTCAACTGTCAGTTGTCTAGATTCGGCACCTTCCTTCGCTAGCCTGTCTGCCATCTCGTTTCCTTCGATGCCCTGGTGGCTGGGAACCCAAAAGATGCGCACCTTCGAGCGGCTGCTTAGTGCATCTAATGCTTCCCTGCTCGCCAGCACACATCCGGAGCTGATGACATAGGATTGCATGGATTTGATAGCCGCCTGACTGTCGACAAAGATGTTGACCCGATTTTTGTTAAGCGTTGTCGCAAGTTCTGCAGCCTTCCTAATAGCGAAGACCTCCGCTTGGAAGATGCTGCAGTAGTTTGGCAGCTTGTACGACGCTTGGATGAGAGGATCTGCACAGTAAACCGCGGCGCCTACGCCAGTTTCCATTTTAGATCCGTCCGTAAATATCTTTGTTGCGTTTTCGACCATGCCGATTTTCCAATCTTCATGTCCCATTAGAGTGGGCGTTCTCGAGAAGTTGTTTATTGGGGTCACATAGTCCGTGCTAATGAGTGACACTCCTCCTACTTCACCGTGCACGTAATTCGCCAGGGCCATATTTCCTATGGCGCAGAGACGTTGTGCGGTCTTTTGCGCTAGTAATTTGGCCTGTAAGTCGATAGGGAGAACTCCAAGTATCACCTCCAAGGCCTTTGTTGGAGTTGATCTTAGTGCCCCAGTGATGCACATCAGTGCCCGTCTTTGTACTCTTTCCATTGTTAGGAGGTATGTGGATTTCTTAGTGGCCTTCCACCATACTAGGACACCGTAGAGTAGTATTGGACGAACAATTGAGATGAAGATCCAGTGCATCAGTTTGGGAGACAGGCCCCATGTGCTGCTTAGCATCTTTTGTGATGCATACAGTGCACTTGTGGCCTTCTTTTACCCTTTCCTCAACATTGGTCTTCCAGCTCAACTTACTGTCCAATACTATTCCTAGATATTTCACATTCTTTTTAGGCTTGAGCACGGCCCCGTTTATAGACGGCGGAGTCCATTGTGGTATCTTATATCTCTTGGTAAAGAGAATCAGATCCGTCTTGTCCGCATTAATACTAAGTCCGACATCCAACGCCCACTTCAGTACTTCTTTCAGCGTCCTGTCCATGACTGAGCTGATCGTCGTTGGACATTTGCCCACGATAATTATGGCTATGTCATCTGCATAGGCGGTTATCTTTGGGGCTTTTCGTTTGAATTTCTTTAGTATATCATTTACCACTAAGTTCCACAATAACGGTGACAGCACTCCGCCTTGTGGCGTGCCTCTGTGCGCAGCTTTGGTTGTGGTAGTGGTGCCTCATTCGGCTTTTACTCTTCTGCAGCTCAATAGATTTCCTATCCAAGAGTTTGCAGCCTCATGGGTTTCTGTAGCTCTCAGGCTTCGCATGATCGCTTCTGTAGATACATTGTTGAATGCACCTGAGATGTCCAGGAACGCTCCTAAGGCAAATTCCTTGTGGTGTAGGGCTTTTTCGATGGTGGCTACTAGGGAGTGTAGCGCTGTTTCCACCGATTTCCCTTTTGTGTAGGCGTGTTGATTGGGTTCTACGAGTCGGTTCGTGCCGCCTCTTATATGTAGATCCAAGATTTTTTCCATGGTTTTGAGCAGGAAAGAGGTGAGACTTATCGGTCTATAGTCTTTCGGTTGCATGTGACTGCATTTCCCTGCTTTTGGAAGGAACACGACACGTGCTGTCCTCCAGGGTACAGGTACTTATGCCATTCTCAGACATGCTTTGAATATTGTTTCCAGCCATGGAGTGACTTTTTCTTTGGTCTTCTGCAGCATGGCTGGTATTATACCATCTAGGCCAGGGGATTTATAGCCCTCGAAGGATTCTATGGCCCACTGGATTTTGCTTTGTGTTATTACGTTCCCAGGTATATCGTACACTGGGTTCGTGTGCACCGATTGTTGTGCATTTGGCACATCTGTGCATCCGGGGAAGTGCTCGCTTAGAAGAGCATTAGTCGCTTCCCCGCTGTTGTTCGTCCATTGGCCCTCGCTAGTTCTTAGTTGGCTCTGAATTGCCGGTTGGCTTGACAGAAGCTTCCTAAGTCTGTCGGTTTCCGTGATCTTCTCGATACCAGAGCAGAAGGATCTCCATGAGTTCCTCTTTGCTGTCTGGACCTTTTTCTTGAAGTCACGGAGCCTTGTCCTATACTCGTCCCATACAATATCTTCGTCTGCTTGTTTGGCTAGTTTGAAGATTTCTTGCAGGTCGGTGCGTTGTGCCCTCAATTGTGGGTTCCACCAGGGTGGTCTCTGTTTCCTTCTTGTCATTGAGGTCTTGCACGTGGCGTTAAATGCCGAGGTTAGGTGGTGACAGAGAGTCTTCACGGACTTCTCAATATCCACCGTTGTTGAAATTGGTGTTGGGGATGGGAGTGTCCTAGTCACTTTAGTCTTGAATAAATCCCAGTTGGTGTTCCTGGGATTTTTGTATCGACTTTTTGTCACTTTGCACTCGAGGTTGACTTCGAACTGGATATACCTATGGTCAGAGAAGGAGGGTTTGCTGAGGACCCTCCATTCAGTGACCTCGGTATTTGTACCAGACGCGAGTGTTAAGTCTATAACGCTGGAAGAGGTGGGACCTACGTAAGTGGGTTCCTCTCCTCTATTCGCGATCTTAATATTATGTTTAAGGATGAAGTCTAAAAGTGACTCACCTCTGTTGTTTACGTCCTTTCATCCCCATAGGGTGTCATGGGCGTTGGCGTCGGCGCCGATTACTAGGGGTTGCCTCTTCTGGCCCACCTCCTGGATCAGACGCTCCGTCTCTTCTGTCGGCGATTCCCTGTCATGCGCCAGATAGCAGGACGCCATCAGGAGTGGCTCGTCTCTGCAGCCCTCTAGCGCTATCACCGTGATGTCGTCTGTGCTGTAATTAGTCATAAGATAAGCATAGATGCCTTTTCTTACCAGAATTGCAGTTCTAGCTCTACTTACGGTGTTCACGTGAAATATGGTGTAGTTGGTCGACCCTAGCCCGGCGATCTTGTTGCCTGAAGCGATTCATGGCTCTTGGACCAGGGCCACGTCGACGGACTCCTCCTCCAGGGTCAGGAGGAGCTCCGCCGACGCCAACTTACTTTTGTGGAGGTTCAGCTGAAGGATCCTTAGCTTCATGGCTATTTTCGGACTCCTTCAGCTTGGATGTGGTGGCTACAATGGTCACGTCACCATCCTCCTCCGCTTCGTCGTCTAACTCGAGGCTGTCGGCCGCGTTAGTCAGTGCCTCGAGGTCTTTTTCGACCTCGCCGGCCTCCAACGTATTCGCATTGGTATCGTTCGGATGGCGCTTCTTGAGTCGTAGGTAGACGTTACCTACTCCCCACGCCATCTTCCCGAACCTTGGGTATAGCATATCCTCGGCCTCCTTATTGATCTGGAGGACCATCTGTTGACCGTTGCCTTCTGGCTTGCCAACATGGAGTACCATCCAGTCAGTTGTGGGCACGTCAGGGTTCTGCCACCTGAGCAGTTTTAGCGCCTGCTCCTTCGGTACGACCCTCGAGAAGAGTACCTTCGCTTTTGGTATTGACGGAATGCAAGTTCTGTCAACTACCTCAAGCTTGTCATCCTCCCAGAGGGTGTCCATCTTAGCCACAGTGTCGGTGACCCACTTCAAGGTGAGGTCATCCTTGCAGCTTATTATCTTGACCCCATTGAGCCAGCCTGCTCCATCGAAGGTGGTAGGCTGAGACCCCGGCTCCTCCATTCGTCTGAATAGGGCATCCAGCAGCTTCAGCTCTACCAACTTCCATTTCTCGGGCGTCATTTTACCTTGAGGGTTGTTGCGGTCAATGAGCGCGACGACTAGGTGCCGCCGCGCCACATCGCTCGCCGTCTCCCCTTTCGGCAGTGGCTTCTTGGGGGTTTTTTCCGATTTCTGGCGCGGCCGCCTGCTTACGGGCACATCCGCCTTATCATGGTCTTCGGATCTCTGCCTTTTTGTAAGCAGCAGCTCCTCAACCTTGTTGGCATACTGGCTGGAGGTTGCCCTCTTCGATCCTCTCCTCGGCCCACTCCAGCTTTTTCCTCTCCTCAGGAGTGAGGTCCTTGCTGCCAGCGAGCCGGGATTTGATTTTATGTGCCGCTTTGTATTGTGCCTTAGCTCTCAGGCCCTCCTTTGTCTTTTTGGGCCCTTCCCTACTGGGGGAGCTGGAACCCTTGACTGGGGAGCGCAAGAGGCTTTCTTCAACTTCCGCACTTATTACGTTGCCTTGAGGGTCGCTGTCCGAGTCTGCATGGACTCTGGTACCACGCCACATCTTGGCATTTTTTGATGTTGTTGTTGTTGTTGTGGCAGTAGTGGTACAACTGTCCTGGCCTGTTCCCACCAGTTCAGAGGTGTGACCGCTGGCGACACGCAGAGGGGTGTTCACCCCCCGTGCCCGCCGGTGGTAGCAGTCACGCTTCCCACCGACGTTTGGGCTGACATCCCAGCCCGAGTTTCATCATTCGAAGACTCCATCTTGCTTCATGTTTGGTTGATTTTGTTCTTGGGAACCACCCCATAGCATTTTAGGCCTATCTGCCAGGCACCTCTGACCATGGCTTCGGACATAGCAGCACCAGACTTTTATAGTCCGCATGTTGCTGTGTCCTCGCCTTAGCTGGGCCGTGCATTGGCCCGAGCAACAGGACAGTGTCTGAATCTGTAGGTTGAGTCAATACACAGCCCATTGCCCAGCCGGCACCCTCGTGGAGGGTTCAGCCAGAGGATTTTCGCCTGGCCTGATAGTCAGTTTTGTTTTGGAAAAATATTTCGTTGTCTCTACTTGTTCTATGGTGTCTTTAATTAATTCAATTTGTCTTGCAAAATAGTTTATTTGTTTTTCTGTAAATTCAATGTAAGTTTCGTTGCTTTCTGATGAACTATGTACTGTTGCTGCTGTTGAAATATTTTCTTCTTCGCCTACCATGTATTCTTCAATTTTGATACGAGATAAAGCGTCTGCTACGTGATTTAGTTACCTTCTAAATATTTGATTTTGAAATTATATTCACTAAGTCTAATTCGCAAACGTTGTAGTTTCATATTAGGTTCTTTAATGTTGTTTAGCCAAACAAGGGGTTTGTGATCGCTCAAAATCTCAAAGGGGACTCCATATAGAAATGGGCGAAAATATTTGGTTGCCCAAACGATTGCTAGTAGTTCTTTTTCAATAGTGCTATAATTTTGTTCATGATCATTTAATGTTCTGCTTGCAAAGCCTACTGGTTTATTGCCTTGCGATAACACGGCTCCTACTATATGGCGAAATTGCTAGCTAGCGTCAGTAGTGACTTGAAATGTTTTTGTAAAATCAGGGCAAATCAAAATTGGGTCGTTCATTATGAGTGTTTTCAACTTTTCAAATGATTTATTGTATTCTTCATTTTTTATACCCTTCGACCATTGAAAATGGTCAAATAAGGGTATACTAACTTTGTGCAAATGTATGTAACAGGCAGAAGGAGGCGTGGGACACCCCATAAAGTATATATATTCTTGCTCAGGATCACAATCCGAGTCGATTGAGCCATGTCTGTCTGTCTGTCTGTCTGTCTGTCTGTCTGTCCGTCTGTCTGTGTGAACGCACAGATCTATTATAAAAGCTATTATAAAAGCTAGAGTTACCAAATTTGGCAGGAAGACTCCTGTGTACTATAAGCTGATCAAGTTTATTTCAAATGTTAGATGCCAAGCCCACCGCCTCCGTAAATCAATCATTTAATTTTTTAGCTCAATTTGTTATAGAAGCTACAACTTTCTGACTTTAACATATATTAAGCTGAATGAATTATCTACGTAGTCTCCAAATTGCAATCCGATCGGACAATAAACACAGAAGTTATTTAAGAAACTATGAGCATAAAACCAAATGCTTCTGTCAGCTAACAAGACCGGCGGGCGAGCGCGAGCGCCATCTGTTAGGATTAATTGTAAAGCATGTGCATACGCATATGTGTATGAATTTAACAAATTAAACTACACGGGAACATCGGTCGAAGGGTATCCCACTGTCGCGTGCTGCGCGACTGTTGCTTTTTTTACTGGTTGTGTCTATTTTAGCTCCTTTTTTTAGAAATATTGTCAGAGGTTTTGCAGTCTTTCCAAAATCTGGAATGAACTTACGGTAATGCCCGTATAAGCCTAAGAAAGATTTGATTTCTTTCGGTGTCTTTGGGAGGGGAAATTTTTCGATTGCTTTAACTTTCTCTTTGTTGGGTCGTATGCCTTCTGGACTTATAATATGACCTAAGAAATTTGTTTGCTTTTTCAGGAATTCGCATTTGTCCAATTGGAGTTTCAGATTGGCCTCTTTTAGTTTCTCAAAAACCTTTCTCAGTGAGTCTAGGTGTTCGTTCAGAGATGTTGAATAGATGATCACATCATCTAAATAAACAAGGCAATGCTTGTTAATGAGGTCTTTTAGGACGTAATTCATGCACCGTTGGAAGGTTGCAGGAGCATTTTTTAAGCCAAATGGCCGTTTTTGGTATAGACTTAGGGTCCATTTCAATCTGGTGAAAGCCTTTTGCTAAGTCAATCGTAGTAAAATACTGGCATTTTCCTAATTTGCCTAGTATTTCGTCCATATTGGGAATCGGAAATTTATCATTTATTGTTATTTCATTTAGGTTTCGATAGTCCACGACCAACCTGAATTTCGGTTTACCTGAGGCATCTTTTTGGGAACAATCCATAATGGACTGCAGTAGGGGGAGTCGCTTTCGCGTATAATACCTTGTTGTAGCATTTCTTCAATTTGCTTATTTACTTCTGCTTTGTAGGTGAACGGATACGAGTATGGTCTTTTGTAAACTGGGTTTTCATAAAAAGTTTTTATATCATGACGTATTATACTTGTGAATGTAAGGTTTTCATTTTCACAGTATTGAATGTCACTGAACTCTTTTAATAATTTGTAAGTCTGTACTTTTCCTCACTATTTAAATGTTCGAGTCTGTATGTGTATTCTGAGTCTACATATGTTGTTGTTCATGGCATAGTTTATTTCTGATGTAAAGTTGTTTTCATGTAAGAGTGCATTAAAGTTTTTTGAAGAGTTCCCATCACATGGATCTAGTTCTTTGTGAACGAATTATTGTTTCCTTTCGAAAGTAATCTATTAAAATATTATTTTCCATTAGTACTTTTCTTCCTAATAGAATGTCATAAAAAGGTGAAAATGAATGAATATAGAATTGCTGAGTTTGTTGAAAAAGACCGTTGGCCGGAAGGTCTACATATTTATTTAATTTAGAAGAGCCTGTCATACTTCGGACAGTTATTTGTTTATCCTTAACTTGGAGGTTGAAAAAGTTTGAGCTCATCATGTTTATTGAAGAGCCAGTGTCAACTATGCATCTATATCTGTGGTTATTGAACATGATCTCTATGTATTGGTGGGTTCCCAGGCTTGTATTGGAAAATTTTCAGCTTGTTGATATTGCTGATCTGTAAACATTTCTGGTTGGGTATTCTGTAATTGATCTTCGTGGAACTATTCGTCATTATTATTGTAGTGGTCAGTTTCGTTATCATAATCTAATTCGTACTGGTGATGACTTTCATCTGTCTGCATACGTGACTGTCCGCTCGCTGTCTTCTTTAGAACGCTTATTCGGCACTCTTCTTTGTTGGGGGGGCTGATAGTAGTTTCGGGTGTCGTTTTGACGGTCATGAAGTAAGTTTCTTCTGAGCTCGTTGTATAAATTTCTGTTCTGATCAAATTGCTGTTGTCTGGTCGGACGAGTTTGTTTAAGAGGGGGTTGATTGTTTACGTTAGTGTTTTGGATCTGCGTGGGATTTGTTAACGGAATAAAGGAGCGAACGAATCATTGATTGGGGTGAGTGTTTTTGTTTTGATTAATGTTTGCATTATTATGGGTGTTAGGTGCATTAGAGTCTTCGTATAGACCTTATTCTTGGGCGACTTGTCTTAATTTTTAAACGGTTGAAATGTCATACCTCGCTTAGGTCATGAACATCCTATCAGGGAGTGAGCGTCGAATTGCATTTTTAATAGTAGTTGCCATTGCTTGTGTATAAACCGCTGTATTATTTCGGTCATCTTCTAATGCTAACTTATTTATAATAAAAGTTGACTTATCTTCTAATTGCTCACAGAATAGACGTAAGTTACCTTTAAAGAGTGTGCAATACAACCTTCTTAGTAGTTCCTCCAGGGGCGTCTGGGTCTTGAATTCCGTGATTAGGGCGTTTTTTAAAGTTGTTCATTCGTTGTACATTCCCAATTGGGAAATTTTTTCCGCTTCTCCGAAAATTTGAAGTTCGATGGCTCCAAATATGATTGCTGTTAAATTAAGTTAGTTGTTGTAAAAGAAAAAACCTTGAAGTCTAGTGTAATTAGTTTAGGGCGGAGCGGGAGCGCAATAAAGTCCTCTCTTCGTCGTTTGAATTCGCCCCGTTTCGCCGCCGTAGTTAAGCTAGGCTAAGCAATGAAGTAGTTGAAATTATATATTGAAATTGAACGCACGTCTTTTCGTTTTTTCGACAAATATTACAGCCACCACAGTTTTCGGTAATAATAGTTTAATTAGATAAAACAATCTAATTTTTCATGGCGCCCCCGGGTGGACTGTAATACGAGTAAAAAGGCATGACTATGGGAGGCAGGTGTCAAAACTGCAAAGCACCTACTCCTACGAGCGGTGGGCAGCGCGCAGTTGACAGCGGAGGAGCTGCAAACAGTTCTCGTCGGCGTCGAGGCAGTGCTGAATTCGCGGCCTCTAGGACCAATCAGCCAGGACCCCAGCGACGGAGAGGCCCTAACACCAGGGCACCTGCTGACAGGCGGGTCGCTACTCGCCCCACCAGCACTCCGGACCCCGGACCAGACGGGTCTCAGTTGCTTGCGGCGATGGCGACTTGTCTCGTCAGTCAGGCAACAGTTCTGGCAGCGATGGTCCCGCGAATATGTCCTGGGCCTTCAAATCCGGGGCAAGTGGCAGCAGCAGCAGCCCAACATCACAGAGGGAACACTCGTCGTCGTCGCAGAGGACAATCTTCCTCCGCAACAGTGGCTCCTCGGAAGAATCGTGGCAACTCACGCAGGGCAGGACGGCATGGTCAGGGTCGTAGACCTTAGGACCAGCGAAGGGCGAATCTTTAGACGAGCCATTCACAAACTGGCTCCGCTACCAATTACTTGAAGCCTTACAGGCCTTCAACGGGGCCGGTGTTAAATTAAGTTAGTTGTTGTAAAAGAAAAAACCTTGAAGTCTAGTGTAATTAGTTTAGGGCGGAGCGGGAGCGCAATAAAGTCCTCTCTTCGTCGTTTGAATTCGCCCCGTTTCGTTTGATTAGGGCGTTTTTTAAAGTTGTTCATTCGTTGTACATTCCCAATTGGGAAATTTTTTTCCGCTTCTCCGACAATTTGAAGTTCGATGGCTCCAAATATGATTGCCTTCTGTCGAATGTCGTTTGAAGGGTATAAGTTCAACAGGTATTCGATACGTCTGATGAACGAGCTGAGACTACATGGGTCTCCAGAGAATTGCGGTACTTGGCGTATTTGCCGAAATAGTTGAGACAGACTTTCCGGTGCTAACGCCATTTTAGTTTTGTTTATAAAACGTTGTTTAAACAATGATTTTTAGTGGCTGTTTAGTTTATGTTTTTGTTCACAGACTGCTACTGTATGTCGAGACTAATGCCTTAAGCGAACTGCACTAGTTTAAACTTTTTTATTGTCTTATTAATTGTAGCTGTCGCACTTTTTGGTTTTGTGGGCTACTGTTTTTGTTCACAGACAGCTACGGTATGTCGAGACTTATGTCTATGTGAACAGCACTGTGCACCTTGATTTTTGTTAATTTTATTACACCTTAGTGGCCGTCTCACTTAACGAAGCGGGCCACAAAGTTAGGTTTTTGAATTAACTCCGATCACACAGGTTCTTGTGCGGATACCGATTTTAGTCACTTTAACGAACCGAATCACTTTGTTGCGGCCAATTCGCGGGTACAATCAGAAAAGGTTACTTGTTCGTACAAGTTTCCTCTTTTCACTAGATTGTCAAAGGATAACGAGTTTTACTAGGACTTTTTGCGGTATCCTACCGGCTGCGCCAATGAACTTTTTAGGTGATAGATTTAAGCAGTTGCCAAACAGATTCTTGGAATTCAGCTTGGCAGCGCGGCGCGTGCAGGAAATTATGCAGACGCTGAGCTTGCAGATTGGAACTTGCGTACTGGAGTTCATTATTCTAGATTGCAGCATTTTAGTTGTTAACTTATATCGTTGTGAGCATCTGTACATATCGTTGTACAGTAAAAAACATATGTAAAATCCTAAATTCGTCGTGGGTGTATATATACATACATATTATATATCAAGGCAAATTAGCAACAGTTATTTTGGTGCATCTGCTTTGCACATATTGTTGTGCAGTTATACTCGTACATATATACATACGGGTCTTTGCACATAGCGGCGCGTATAAACAGGGTGTTCCTTTTTGTTCAAGAAGCAGTCTTATCTAGGCGGCATTGCAATGACCGACGCGGACAATCAGAAATATTTTTAAAAGGCTAAAGCAGATTCTGTGAAACGTCAATTGGATGCTTGGAATGCCAATCTTACTGCTGAGAAAATCGCTGGAATGGACAAGTCAGACTTTTCAGTTCGATTGGAGTATCTGGAAACAATGAAAACGGAATTCAATGATGCGCAAGTCGCCTTGGAAATAATTGATCTTTCGGAGTTAACCTCAAATACGCGGGCTGACTTCAACGATGCATACATTGAAGTTAAGTCTGCACTGTCTCGTGAACTCGTGTCGTTGCAGCGCAAATCACCGGTTCTAAATTCTACTGCAGTGCGTAATTTTACAAGCGACACGCCAACCAACGTCACGGTTCGAGCATCAAAGCTTCCGCAGCTGCAACTAGCCAAATTCAGTGGCTCGTACATGGATTGGCCACACTTTTACGCCATCTTCACCACCGTTATTGAAGACGACTTGGAAAGGAGTAAGGTTGAAAAATTCCAACATCTCTTATCTTGCTTAGAGGGAGTCGAATTAGAGACCATACGCTCAATTGAGCCGACTGAAGACAACTATACTACTGCTCTTAATCTGCTTTGTAATCGATTCGATAATAAGTTGTTTCCAGGCACACGTAAAGGCAATTTTTGGGCTTAATGGTGTGGAGAAGGGCTCGGCTATTGGCTTGCGGACGCTCAGTGACAAAATGAACTCACATTTAAGAGCCATCAACACGTTAGCAGATCCGGTTCAAATCTTGGATGGATTTTTGATTCATGTCGTCGCTCAGAAACTTGATCAACGCACGCGTGAGCGATGGGAGGAGTCAATTGGACCCAACGAACTGCCAGCATGGAAAACAATGGCCTCGTTTTTGGAAAAAAGATGCAGAGCTATGGAAAACGTCGAAAATGCTATGGTAACACTAACACCTAGCAACCAGGTGGGAAAATCATCACATAAATCTACGAAAAACTCTCTTATTACTTTGTCTTCGTCCTCAACATCGAACACAAAGGCAACATGCACATTTTGTGATTCTGGGGAACATTATATTTCAAAATGTACTCGATTTTTGAACCTCTCGCCCAATTTGCGCTATAAGGAAGCCAAGAAAATGCACTTATGCTTAAATTGCTTGCGCAAGGGGCACACGCTGCAACAGTGCAGATCAGGTAGCTGCAGAGAGTGTCAATTAAGGCATCACACGCTCTTGCATATATCAACCAACTCTGCATCCAGCTCCTCCCTGGCAGATTCAAGTCAGGCCTCATCCTCGCTAATATCTAGATCGGTTTCATGCCCTCCACACCAAGCCTCAAATGATATGCCTGATGACTACGTGTTGCTGGCTA
The DNA here is from genome assembly GCA_018903675.1 of Zaprionus capensis. Classification (NCBI taxonomy): domain Eukaryota; kingdom Metazoa; phylum Arthropoda; class Insecta; order Diptera; family Drosophilidae; genus Zaprionus; species Zaprionus capensis. The sequence continues at coordinate 91,734 of JAEIFN010000154.1, read as the reverse complement.
CGGCCATAGTTTTGGTGCAAAATCGCTTTGGAGAGCACATTCAATGCCGTGCAATTTTAGATTCTGCTTCTCAGCTGAATTTTATCACTACTCGTTTTGCAAATCAACTACAGTTAAAAACTCGTCGATCACATGTAGCAATCTCGTGAATCGGAGAATCTGCGCTAGACTCTGACAAGGCAGTAGACATCGTTGTCAAGTCGCAAATCGCTGGCTATGGAGCCTCATTTGTAGCCGTCGTGACACGAACCATCACGGACTACCAGCTGCAACATGATTTCAACAAAAGCACTTTCCAGATACCTGCCAACGTCATTCTTGCTGATCCGAATTTTCACAAATCTCAACGCATCGACTTGCTCATCGGAGCAGGCCTGTTCTTCGACTTAATTTGCACTGGGCAAATACGCATATCGGACAGCAAACTGATTCTGCAGGAAACCAAACTGGGTTGGACAGTATCTGGCGGGATCTCACATTCAAACATTAAACGTTCATCGCTAGTTTCTCTTACCAAGGCGGCAACTCAACAAATTCAAGACTCTTCGCTCGAGGATTTAGTCAAACGGTTTTGGGAGATCGAAAACTATGCTTCGGCCTCTGAAGAGGACTCTTTTTGTGAGGATTTCTTCAAGCAAAATCACACTCGTCTTGTAAATGGACAATACTCGGTCAAGCTTCCATTTAAAACAGATGTTTGCATGCTCGGAAATTCTTACCATCTCGCTTTGCGCAGATTTAGGGGCTTGGAGACAAAGCTGGCCAAGGATCCCAACATCAAATCACAATACGCTGCATTTATTCAAGAATACCTCAGCTTAGGTCACATGTCTCTTGTTTCTGATAAGTGCAAAGCACCCAAATTTTACTTGCCGCACCACTGCGTCCAGAAGCTCGATAGCACAACTACAAAACTTCGGGTTGTCTTCGATGGATCGGCAAAATCGACCTCTGGCTACTCTCTGAATGATTTATTGCTGGCAGGACCCACAATTCAAGCCACAATATTCACCACATTGCTCAGATTTCGATTTTTCAAAATAGCTCTTTGCGGAGATATATGCAAAATGTACAGATGTGTCAAAGTTTCTCATCCTGATGAATACTTACAGATAATTTTATGGCGCGATAACTCAGAAGACGACATAAAGGCATACAAATTGGACACACTCACATATGGTACCAAATCTGCAGCGTTTCTGGCAATAAGGACTATGCATCAGCTAGCACTTGATGAGGAGGAAACGTTCCCTATTGGCTCGAGGATCGTTCAGAGAGACTTCTACGTAGACGAGCTTATGTCTGGTGGAGACAACATTGAAGAAGTAGTGGAAATTAAACGCCAGGTCAAGGGGCTGCTCAGCCGTGGCCAATTCCCCCATTCGCAAATGGTGCTCTAATGAATCAGCCGTGCTCGACGGTGAGCTCGAAGTGGATAAAGAGAAGCTGCTAACATTTGATGATCGAACTGCAATCGCGAAAGCCTTGGGGCTGGTATTAAACGTCAGTTCTGACAACTTCTTATTCAATTTTTCAAAAATTTTACCGGATGGACCAGCCACCAAGCGCGCTGTTCTATCCACAGTCGCCAGAACTTACGATCCGCTTGGCTTAATTGCGCCTATTATTACAAAGGCCAAAACATTTATGCAAACATTATGGAAACATCAACTCAACTGGGACGACGCAATGCCAACAGAGCTACAATCAGCATGGAGCCAGCTTTTCTCTCAACTTTCCATTGTCAGTGCACTCAAATTTCCGCGGTACGCGATGATTCCTGCAGCATCATTTCAAATTCATGCATTTTGTGATGCAAGCAGCCTGGCATACGGCGCTTGTATTTACCTTCGTTCGGAATCACAGGACTCAATTTCAACACATCTTTTATGCTCAAAATCTAGAGTCGCCCCTTTGAAAACTCTTACGATACCAAAGTTGGAATTGTCAGCTGCATTGGTTCTAGCTGAATTGGTCGCTAATCTCGCTCGCATTGTTCCATTTCAATACGAATACCATTGCTGGTCCGACTCTACAATAACGCTCTCATGGATTCGATCATCGCCATCGGAATTCAACGTATTTGTTACAAACCGCGTCAGTAAAATACAGGAGTTGATTCAGGGAATGACTTGGTATCACGTGCCAACAGCCTGTAACCCATCTGATATATTATCTCGAGGCTGCACGCCAAAGGAATTGATGAATGATCAGCTGTGGCAACATGGTCCTCAGTTTCTTAGCGAGCCCAAATCCAAGTGGCCTACAAACGTGCTGCCAGATGGCAGACGAATTAGCTGAATTATTCTTAAGCGACCCGCACAACAGCGCTGTATCGGAAGTTTGTCTAGCTAATGGAATTGATTGGAATTTTATACCACCCCGATCTCCACATTTTGGTGGATTATGGGAGGCGGCAGTCAAGTCTGCCAAATATCACTTCTTCGTGCTGCTGGGTCTTCTGTTTTAGCTCTCGACGAACTTCGTACTCTAGTCTATGAAATTTCGGCAATACTTAATTTTCGCCCACTCTATGCAATTTCAGAAAGCCCAGACGACTCAAGCTTTCTAACGCCTGCACACTTTCTCATTGGGTCTACGTTCACAGCTATAGATCACCCATTTGAAGGAAGGGCGTCTCAATCGCTGGCAACGCGTATGCCAAATGCGTCAAAATTTCTGGCGCAAATGGAGTACCGAATATCTGACGATTCTTCAGGAGCGCAGCAAATGGAATGCTTCGCGCCACTGTTTGTTTTGATTACAACTCTGTTATGACTCTGTTATGTACTATACATGCTTAAAAAAGCTAGTTGCTATAGCATTGATCATTTCATCATTCTTTCACATCTACTGGTCATGTACACACGCTTCTATTCTATAATTCGACTATTAAAAGTGCAACAAGTGAAGATTAACTGAAATAAACAATTGAACAAGCAAGAACTTTTTGTTGGCAATTAGTGCAAAGGTGGACATTCGGTTTTCCTCTAAACAGATAGAGTTAGGGATCATTGCCATTTTACAGGTAAATTCAGGGGTGCTGCACACAATTCCTGTAACTTGAAATACAAAGTACCTAATTTTATACCAGTATTTTTCATAATTTCACTAGGTATGATTGTCACTTGTTTATTAACGAGTTGGCAAATATACCTGGACAACTTAGCGTAGTGCCCCTTGTTTGTGGCGGCGGCAAAAGGGATCTTCCTTCTTGGGGGGATCGTTAAGTAGTGCTGCTGTGAAATTTAGTAAAACCGACGCGAAAACAATTCGGAATAAAAGAAACAATGCGGGGCGCGTGGTGTTCACTTTACTTATATATTTCAACTATCTGGTGTACATAATATAGTTTACTTAAGCGTAACTTAACATACTATCGGATAAAAGAGCGCGAGAGCCCTTGGTGACTCTTGCACTGTTTACGCCGATATGCTGCCTACTTTTCGGCGGCGAGTTTCGGCGTAAACATTCCGCCGCCCAAAGCAAAGACAGTAATTATAAGTGTTTTCTTAAAAATTAATTTGTTAAAATAGTTAAAAGAGAAGGTGGCGCAATGCTACAAAGTTGTTAAAATCTAGTTTTTAAGTTTACTTTTAGGCTAGTTTGAAAAAGGTGATAAATAATCGAAATGCATGTGGAAAATTTATAATTTTGGTTGTTTTTACCTGATTAAGTACACCCTTTTCATGCGTTAATCATTATTAAAAATAAGATCATGCCATACAAATATAAAGAAAAAAAAAAACATAATGGCTACACCGACCCTCAAACACTTTAATTTACTAAGTGAATTTAAAAAAAAACTCAAAACACATAACCACACCAAACACACCATCTACCAAAACAAAAATGTTTCGTCGTGGGATACCAAAAAAATCGTAAGTGACAACCATATATAATATATACCATCATATATATACCTTAATCATGGTAGTTTTTGATTTAATTTTAAATATCACTTAGCGTAAATTTTTGAGAAATAATGAGTGTTTCGAAACCTTTTATATAAATTAAATTACCCATTATTATTAATTGCAGCCACTTGCATTTATATTTTCATATACCTACATATAGAGACCAGTTTATTATGCAAAGTTGTTTATAACAAAAACATGATATAGCACTTCCTTTAGAGTCCTCATTAAAATTAAAAATATTACAGAAATCAATAATGAATATTGATGTTCAAGATCTTATTTAAAGCCTAAATACGAAATAATAAAACTAGAATATTTAAATACAAGAAAGAACATAACAATGAATTTTAGTTTAAATAGGAGTTTTAGTATTAATAAATAAATATTAATAATGAATTGTAACTGAATCTAATTTGTTTGCGGGAGTCATGGGCGACGGAAGTGATGAGACGTATTAAACAATAGGTAGCCACAAGGGATCGCCGATTATCATGTTGCACCCGGCGATCATGGAAGGGTGGGGATATGGCCGCTCCAAATATTGGAGTGAGCTAAAAAGGCTGCTATACTTATTGTCTTGTGTGACCGACTGACCTGCCTCTGGTTTTCCCCTTTTTGTTATTATGATCGTACTTAGTTGTCTGGCGATATAGCACGCGATTTTTTTTTTTATTTGTCTTTTTATTGTCGTGAGCACAGTTGTTGCGGTTTTTCTTTTGAACCCCCCATTGCCGACACATCTGAGCCAGATACCAGCGCGTGCTAGCGACCCAACACTACCCTAACATCCGCTCAACAGTACTACAAGGAATTTCGATTCGCTGTATGCTACAAGGCCGCTGGAGGGGCTTGAGAGGCGCTGGCGGACTATGTCTTGAAGACACCAGAAAGTACCCAGCCAAACAGAGTGTTCTGGGCCAACGGCAAACTACCGTGGGATGGAACCAGCCCTGGAAGGAGTACGTCTCCATAGTCGTCGGCCCCTAGAACGATGGATACTCTGCTTGGCACATGGCATCGAGTGTCCGCCAGCGTAATGCCCGGGTAGCTAGTTTGCATATCCTTGTTAACCTTTTGTGCCGGAGTCCTGATTTGCACATCTTCCATCTTCAGAGTCACTATAATGGAGAAATCTGGTGATTCCCTTGACCTGAACAAGGCGCGACAAAACCCATTTTCGGCGGAAAGGCCAAAGGCCTATGCCAATGAGGTGGGCATGCGGCTATGTGGGCTGCACGCGTCCAACAGCACGCGCACCTCGAAGATTTTGCCGTCCATGTCCTGGTTAACTATGGCGGTCGGCATCATGCTGATCGCCACAGAAGGGGATGTCGCCAGGGACTCCTAAGGTGGAAGAGGCGGCACGGATGGCGAATTGGTCTGCTTCTCGGGTTGAGAGGTGTTTGGAAGGTGGAGAAGCGTGTGGTGGCCCTCGCCGCAAGTGCGACAGGTGCAGCCACTGCGACATAAACCCTTTGAGTGTTCATGGGCAAGGCAGTTCGGGCAGTATTTGTTGATCAACACTGCCCGAAGACGCTTCTCCGCAGCCAGACGCAGGAATCGCTGGCACTTCTTCAAGGCGTGGACTCCTCTGCATACGCGGCATCTAAAGGAGTTTACTCCTTTTGGTTTCGATGGTGTGTGTGCTTTTGGTGGTGCCATCTCACTTATCTGAAAGGGAGAAGGTGGATATAAAATATATATATTATATGTGTATATATTTATGAATATAATATATATAAATTGGATATATATATATAACTTATATATATATATAGCTTCGGAGTGGGCAAAAAGGAACTCGTCCGTATTCGCTTGCCAGCGTATACCTAGAGTCTTTGCTTTGAAGCTCTTCCCATTGGAGGACGGATTGGAGGCGTTGAAAACAACGCGAACTTTCGTAGTGGTGCTCTCAGATTTGAAAACAGCATGATGAGGGAGATAAAAATTGTTGCAGTCTTTACTCGGAGAGACAGGCCTCATATGGCCTAAATCTAAATAATCCTGAATAGTGGAGTCGTACTGCTCTTTTAAAGGAAAGTTCCTCTTTAAACGATATTCGTTTCTGAGAAACTGAGTTAGTGCGATGGACCTTGAATGTCCTAAAGTTTCAGGATTTTTGAATGGGAGAGGTAACGACATATCTGCTCTCTTTGGAAGTGGTGCAAAGATGGTTGTTTTCACACTCTGATTTAGAAACTTTTACCAGCTTGGCTGGTAGATCTTCCACAACCGGAAACTTGGTGAGAAGATCATTAAGCCTTTGTTCTGTGCTGATCTTGATCCTCGTTGAAAAGGAGGAAATGGTGAACGTGAAATAGTTCTGAATACTAGTCGTTGGAGAAGTGGACTGTATATTAGAATTTGAAGAAGGTGTAGAATCTGCTAAAGAGGGCGCGGTAGGAGGGGTGCCACGATGCAGGAGTGAATTGTGGCGACCCTTGCACGTAAAACAATTATGTTGACTCGTGCAATCTTTAAGGATATGTCCTCTTGCGAAGCAGTTCAGGCACAACTTCTGCTGTTTGATGAAATTGGACCTTTCATCAACAGCCATTTCGAGAAAGCGCGGACACAGACGTATTGGATGGTTCTACTTTGAGCAAACTTTGCAGGTTTGTGGTTTGCCTACAACCTTTGTCTCAAAGCAGGATTGGGACTCGTCTGTGCGCTTGTACTAGGTTGTACGTCCTCTATCGCTTCTAATGTGCGATATCGCTCTGAAAGGAAATCTGACATTTCCTTCCACGACGGAATTTCAGCCTTGTTTAGTACTGACTGCTCCCAAAGTGACAACGTCAGCCTTGGGAGTTTAGACGAGCATAGGAAGACTAGAAGGCAATACCAAATCTCTGTGCTGATTTTGGAGTGGTCTAGAGCCGTTAAGCAACTTTGTATAGTGCTTTGAAGGATTTGGATGGCGGCTCCAGACTCGTGAGAAACTGACGGAAGGTTGAAAAGGATCTTGAGTTGGCTGTTGACCAACAGTCTTTTATTTTCGAACCAGTCCGTCAAGTTTTTCCAAGCAGATGAGAAATCCTCATTCGTGAAAGGGGACTTGGAGACGATTGCCTTCGCTTCTCCACTGGTCTTAGCATTAAGATGGAATAATTTCTTGATCTAACTTAAGCCGGGATCGGAAATGTAGACCGCTGTGAAGAGATCACGGAAAGTTGGCCATTTAAGGTAGTCACCGCTGAAAACTTCAGCATCGAATGGTGGTGACCGGTAGCTTCGTGGGTGGAAGGCTACTTGTGGTGCTGCAGGTGCTGGAGTGGGAGCCGTTGCGGTCTCTATGCTCTCATTTTAATGAGAGGCAAGTTCCTCGTATATAGAATAGCAGTGGTCATACCGGGCTTGCATGGCGATCTTGTCCTCAACATTCGTCTCCGTTTGTGACAATGCATTGGAACAGAGTTCATATTTGAGCTCTACGGCAGTCCATATGGATCGAAGCTTAAGTGAGGATGTAGGAGAATTTTGAATCCCTAGCTTCGAACTGCGTGAGCTTATCGGAAGCGTTAATGAACTCTTGGAGTGCCATTTTTATTGCCAGTGAAATCTGATGACCAACTGCAAGAGTGATTGGAGGAGTGTGCACCGAAATTTTTGGCACCTGACTAACCTTAGATGTGGCCGGAGTTACAACTTTCCGTAATGTGGCGGGAGAAGGTGTTTTACCAAGAAGAGAACTTGGAAGAGAGAGCTGGAGCGTCTATGCTTAGTCGTGGGTACAACAAGGTGTTTCTTGGTATCTTTACTATCAATTGGCATAACAGGCTTTCAAAAAGCGAGAAAAATGCAATTGATGCGTGAAGGAGAAGAGCGTAGAAAATTGGACGAACTCAAATTCTTGTTTGAACAATAAACAAGAATATTATACAAACGATCGGAAACTTTATCGAATTAATAAATAAAGAGCAAGGTTAAAAATTAAAAAAAAAAAAATATTTAAAAAAAAATAAAAAAAAAATAATTAAAATATTTATTTAAAAATAATGATAAATTTTTTTGAGAGAAAAAAAAAAAAAAACAAATTATTAAAATCAGCAAGAATTAAGGAAAAAAAAAATGTAATATAATTTATTTTCAAATAATAAATTATATTGTGAAAAAAATAAATAAATAATTATTTATTAGTAGGATATATTTTCTCAAGCGGGAGGAAAATATATTCGATAAATTTTTGCAATGTTGCAGCGCTTTGTAATACCACAACACAGTGCACAATAAGACGATGGTCACACTGATCCGAGCGTCAGTGTGGTAAGAAAGCTTCTGCCGGTCTGTGTACAACGGCAGTGCGCGCGTCGTCAATTAAATATAAAACCAACAATCACAAATAAACTTTGTACATCCGCATTAAATAAAACCTAAATAACCAACAGGTTATGGGCCCAGCACGCTTCCACTGCGCGGGTGTACGAAAGTGACTTATTTAATTGCAACAGATTGCAATTGTGCTTGTGTAGCTCAATTGCACAAAGTCGTGTGCAAGAATTGCGATCAGTGGTGAAATTAAATTTTTTACCAAGAACAAATGTGTGTGTATGTCACCTAAGTGGCGCCAGAGTGATCGCATACGCGTCGTTAAAAAATGAGTGTTAACAATGTGCGACTCGAGCCTTTGGGCAAAGACAATTTTGATACTTGGAAAATACAAATCCAAGCGCTGCTAATTAAAAATGACAATTGGAAATATGTTAACGGAACATGTGTTAAAACCGAAGAAAACAATGCACAGTGGGACAATCAAGATGCAAAGGCAAAATCAGACTTGATTCTATCCATGTCAACTACGGAGTTGAAACAAATAAAGAACTGTGTCACGTCAAACGCTGTATGGAGAAAGCTACACGATGTTTACCAATCTAAAGGGCCAGCTCGCAAAGCATCCCTATTGAAGTCGTTAATTTTGTTAAAATTAGGCAATGGCGGTGATATGAGAAATCACATAGATAAGTTTTTCGATATCGTCGATAAACTAAATGAAGTAGAGTTGGTAAATATAAATGATTTGTTATCCATACTGTTGTTGTATAGCATTCCTGAAGAATACGAACCGTTTCGTGTAGCGATCGAAACTCAAGACACCTTATTGACGCCAGAAGCACTTAAGATCAAGTTGCTTGACGAATATGAAGCCCGAAAAAGGAATAGTAGTGAGCCTACTCCTGGAGCGCTTTTTGTAAACAAGAAGAACAAAAGCAATAAGGAAAAGGAAAGGAAAACTGAACAAAAATTCAAGTACAGGTGCTATGAGTGCGGAAAAGTTGGACATAAAGCAGCGGAGTGTAAATCAAAAGACCAAGACAGTAACAATAAGTCGAGCATGAAGGCAGAAATAGCAAACTCTGTCAGTAGTGAGCAGAAAGGCTGGTGTTTGGATTCTGGAGCGACATCACACATGTGTTCGCAGGTAAATAGATTTGAAAAGATCAGTAAAGCAGAATGTTCAAATCTAAAGCTCGCAAATAATGACTCGACAGAGATAGAAGGTTGTGGATTAGTTCCGTTTAATCCAACCAAGAGTTTCTCAGTAAACCTTTTAAACACGCTGTATGTCCCAGATTTAAGGGAAAATCTGTTGTCCGTCTCAAAGATTTGTGATCATGGCTATAACGTCTTATTGAAGAAAGACGGAGCAGAAATAGTAAAAGTATCTAATGGCCAGATAGTGTTTAGAGCCAAACGTAAGTTATTTCTATACTATACGGAAGAAATAAGAGAGAGCTGCCAGGTATCAAGTCATAATCAAAACGATATCAAAGAATGGCACGAACGTTTTGGTCATCTCAACGAAAAGGATCTCAAAGCTGCCATACAACTACGTATGGTCCAGGGAGTAAGAGTAAACTTAAGCAGAAGTTTACCACAATGTGAAGTATGCATTAAGGGGAAGCAATCTCAGAAACCGTTCCCATCGTCGAGCTCCAGATCCCGAGAAGTCCTAGAATTGGTCCACAGCGACGTATGTGGTCCTATGCGTGTGCATAGTCATGGAGGCAACCGTTATTTCGTGACTTTTATAGACGACCATTCAAAGTGGTGCGAGCTATATACAATCAAGGCAAAATCGGAAGTTTTAGAAAAATTCAAGGAGTTTCAAAACTTTGCTGAACGTAAGACTGGAAGGAAGCTGAAGACATTGAGATCAGACAATGGAACAGAATATACGAACAACGAGTTCAAGAAGTACCTGGCGGGTGCAGGTATTCAACACGAATTCACAGTCGAGTATACCCCACAGCAAAATGGAGTAGCTGAGCGTAAGAATAGAACGCTTGTAGAAATGGCGCGCTGTATGATGATACAGGCAGCACTACCTCCAAGCTATTGGGCCGAAGCAGTCAACACTGCAAGCTATATAAGGAACAGATGTCCGTCGAGTAGCCTGTGTGGCGAAACACCTTTTAAACTGTGGAATAGACGTATCCCAGTTGTGAAACATCTACGTACGTTTGGGCAAATTGTGTATTCGCTCAACAAACGACCAAAAGGCAAGTTCATCCCAAGATCGAAGAAAAGCATATTCATAGGTTACTGCAACAATGCAAAGGCATACAGGCTGTATGACCCGGAAGCAAGAACTGTGCTGAAGAGTCGTGACGTGGTCTTTACAAACCAATTTGGTAAAGATAACAACTTCGAGGAATTTGCCGAAACGGATGGACAAGATGTAGAAAGCGTACCTACAAATCAAGAAGAAACTGATAACGGCAGTGAAAGTTCATCAGACGAAGCCCATCCGGAGGTGCAAATGAAGCGTGGCCCTGGCAGGCCAAGGAAACAACGTACAGGTAAACCTGGTAGACCGAAATTAATCCACAATCAGATCGTTGCAGCTCCAAACGAATCTGAGTCGGAAGATGAGTTCTTCGAATCAACGTGTTTCATAAGAAAAAGCGACGAGATGACTGCGAGCGACGCTCTCAAAGGTGCACAAGGTCCTAAGTGGAAGGACGCAATGTTGAGCGAGTACAGGGCTCTCCAAAAGAACGGTACCTGGCAAGTTGTAAAACGACAGCCCAAAATGAAAGTCATCGACACGAAGTGGGTGCTACGCACCAAGTATAAGCCGACTGGTGAGGTGGATTGCCACAAAGCACGGCTGGTAGCCAAGGGCTTCACTCAGAGAGAGGGGATAGATTACAACGAAACGTTCTCCCCTGTAGCCCGAATCGGTTCAATACGAACAGTAATAGCTCTTTCCGTAGAGCTAGGGCTAGATGTATACCAATTGGACTTCAACAGCGCATACTTGAACGGAGACATTGAGGAGGAACTCTACATCAGCGTTCCAACAGAGTTTCGCGAAATATTGTCATCCAAAGAGAAGCAAAAGTATGGTCAAGGAAATGTATGCAGGCTGAACAAGGCTTTATATGGGTTAAAGCAGAGTGGACGGCAATGGTATAGAAAGTTGGACAGCAAATTGAAGGACATGGGTCTACGAACACTTTCGGCGGATAAATGTATTTATCTAAAGAAAGAGGGAGACAGGATCATCATCGTGGCATTGTATGTGGATGACCTGATCGTTGCTGCAAATGACGAGAATATGGTAGTTCTTCTGAAGTCCGAGTTGTCAAGAAGTTTTGACATGAAAGACCTGGGGAAGCTATCTTATTGTTTGGGAATCGAGTTCTCCCAAAACAAAGAAGATAAGAGTTTTTCGATGTGTCAGTCGAAATACGTCAAGGATGTTTTGAAGCAATTCAACATGGAGGATTGCAAGCCAGCAAGCACACCAATGAACGTGAATGAAAAGCTATCAGTCGAGATGTGCCCGCAAACTGAAGAAGAGCAAGCTGAATCATCAAAAATCCCGTATCAAAGTTTGGTTGGAGCCTTAATGTGGCTGGCAGTGTCTACACGTCCGGATATTGCACACGTCGTTAGTGTCCTGAGCCAATACAACACGTCCTACGGCAAGCAACACTGGGTTGCAGCTAAGAGGGTATTGCGTTACTTGAAGGGTACTCCAAACCATGGATTATTTTTCACGCGAACTGGTGAACAGTTGGTCGGCTATGCAGATGCCGACTGGGCAGCAAATACTGATGATCGCAGGTCTTTTACAGGGTTTGCATTTAAGATGTCCGATGCGGCGGTATCCTGGGAATGTCGCAAGCAACGAACTGTTGCGTTGTCGAGTACGGAAGCAGAATACATGGCGCTATCTGAGTCGTCCAAAGAAGCCGTCCACCTTCGAAGTTTTCTGCAAGAGATTATGGGGCAACTGGGCACCACCACAATCTACAACGACAACCAGGGAGCTGGTCAGCTCACAAGGAATCCGATATTCCATAAACGGACGAAGCACATTGACATCCGCTACCATTTTGTGCGAGAACTCGTCGAGAAGGATGACATCAATGTGAAATACATCCCAACAGACAAGATGCCGGCGGATGTATTAACCAAGGGTCTGGCGAAGCCAAAACACGTCTCATGCATTCAAACGTTGGGTATGAGACAAATCCATAAGTAGAGTGCCATCTGAGGGGAAGTGTTGGGAATGCATCTGGCAACCCTATTTATCAACGCCCTTTGGTCACACTGATCCGAGCGTCAGTGTGGTAAGAAAGCTTCTGCCGGTCTGTGTACAACGGCAGTGCGCGCGTCGTCAATTAAATATAAAACCAACAATCACAAATAAACTTTGTACATCCGCATTAAATAAAACCTAAATAACCAACAAACTTGCGCTTGTCTAGGGTTGTATTTTAGAAGTATCGAAACATTTAATATCGATTACCACTGCGAGTATTCTTACTGGAACCAATTCCCACAATCGGCCCTCCTGACAGTACATTCGCCTCGAATGGATCAAGCCATGGTTTCATATACTCTGCAACTGTAATTGTTTTTATAGGACCTTCATTATCTCCCTATCTTTTCAACCTCATACCTCCCATGATCTTTGATCTCAACCACTTTATATGGGCCCAAATATTTACCTTTTAGCTTTAGCCCTACTCCGTACTGTGTCCTTTTTATGGCTACCAAATCATTAATATTATACTGTTTCTGTTGCTTTCTCTTTAAATCAAATGCCTTTTTATTTTCTTCCTGTATATCCTTAATATTTTCACTGGCTTCTTGCCGCAAATTCTCACGCTTTTCTTCTAACTCTCTAATCATGAATTCGCTTACTAAATCTTTTAGCTCCTTATTATTAGTAACGCGCATATCTACTCCAGTTATTAACTTAAAAGGTGCTATTTTCGTGCTTCTGGGCTCTGTATTATTAATTACTTGCTGAACTTGCCCTAAATTTTTATACCATAATCCTGGATTGTCATTACTTAACTTAGACAACATTGGAACTACAAGCTTATGCATCCGTTCTACCTGACCATTTCCACGAGGTACACCGGTGGCAATGAGCAAGTGTTGAATATTTTCATTCTCACAATATTCTTCAAAAGAATTCGAGGTAAATGCGGAACCTCTATCCGACACAATTCTGTAGGGGTTCCCAAAATTAACTGTTTGTTTTTTCAAGCACTCTTTAACCTCATCGACACCTGTACTACGGGTTGGATACAACCAAACATATTTTTTTTACCCATCTACCACAACTAAAATGTGATTATATCGCTTATTAGTCAGTTCCATTGGGCCAACATGGTCAATATGGTATGTAATAAACGGTATATTACCCTTATCGATTGCTGTTAAAAACCCTTCCTTTTTACCAGAAATCGCATTAACTATTATGCAACGAACACAACTATCTACAACACGAACAACTTTTCCTTTCAATTTTGGAATGTAATACAACTTTTCCACTAAATCTTGCGTTTTAGCAGCCGAGAAATGACCTTGGTTATGAACAGTAACAATTATCTCGTTTTCCATCTGACCAGGGACTACTATGAGTTCTTTATTTGGGTCCTTAAATAGAACCTGATTTTGAATATAAAAATCTTCATACGAATCTTTAGCGACCAATTCTCTAACCCCTCATATCCACTCATCTTGGAGCTGGGCCTCTCTCAATCGATGGATCAAAGTATCCGTTATGAAAAAGCAAGACACTCGGCTCAAAGCATCAGCATGCTTTAACTTGGACCATGAACGATGTTTTATTTTATAATCAAAATCTTGCAAATACAATGCCCAACGCGCTACTCTTAAAGGAACTTCTTTCTTTTTCATGGTCATCATGAACGCGTTACAATCAGTTACTATAGTAAAAGATATACCAAGAACATACACGCGCCATTTCATCAGAGCTGCTATTATTGCTTAAACTTCTAGCTCATACGAACTGTAATTCTCCTCACATGGCTTAGTTTTCCGACTCATAAATTGTACAGGGTGAAACATATTATCTTCTGGATCTTTTTGCAATAATACTGCCCCATACCCATACTTTGAAGCATCTGTGTGAATCTCTGTTCGCAACTTCGGGTTATACAGCTTTAATACTGGCTCACTAACTAAAGCTAATTTCAGTTCTTCAAATGCCTTCCGCTGAACTTCAGCAAATCCGAACTTAGCATCTTGCCTCAAAATATCTGACAATGGCTTAGCAATGGCTGCATATCCATTTATGAATTTTCTAAAATAAGACGTTAACCCCAAAAAACGTTGTATAGCCTTTTTATCTTTGGGTTCGGGAAATTCTGTAACGGCCTGTATCTTTTCTTTGCTTGGGGTTATGGTTCCATCTTGAACGATATATCCCAAAAAATTTACTCTCCGTTGTAATATCTGACATTTGCCCCAATTAATTCTTAGTCCATTCTGAGAAGATACTTCTAACACTTGCTTCAATTTTCTTATCCCCTCATCAACATCGTTACTAGGCACAATAACATCGTCCATGTAAAGTATTACAATGCCACTAGCGAGCAACTCTCGTAGAACAGGCATTATAAACCTAGTGAAAACTGCAGGCGAATTCGAAATGCCAAACGGTACAAATAAAAATTCGTACTGCCCACTTTGAGTCACGAACAAAGTGTACTTTCTTGAAGCTGCTTCTACGGGCACATGGAAAAACCCATTGGTCAAATCCAATGTTGTATATGTCGCAGCCTGGTAACAGAATAATCTTGAGTTTGAATTTAAATGAAAAATAGTACATGGTATGTTGGAGGAATGAATTCTGTTATATAACAAGAGCATAATTTGAATGGCAATTCGAATGAGCATGGCGCCTGCAGATGTTCTAGTATGTGAGAGTGTACATGCAAAAAGAATGAATATGATGAAATACTTTGCTGAATGAACGTTATGAAATAATTGGTAGAGGAACGAAGGGAAAAGGAACGACGCCACGCGGTGGAACAGTCAGTTGAGTAGAGTCTGGTAAAAAAGAGAGTGACGACTTAACATCTTGCAGGCGACTTGCTGTGCTCTTAGACTTGTAAAAATAATATAAAAATAATGGAAGGAGATCAGCCAAGACCTCCTTCTCCGACATCAGAAGTGGGATCGGCCTCGCCACAAGACTTTACGAGCGATCAGTGGCGTGCTTTATTTGAGGCGCAAAACAAGAATTTTCTGGACTTAATGAACTGCATGCAGACTTCCAAGATGGCAGCGGTACCCAGTAATAAAGTAATGCTGCCAAGATTTAATCCTGACATGGCAAATGCAGATGCAGCTTCGTGGTGTAAAACCGTTGACATAATTATGGCAGAAAGTGTGTTGGAAGGTAGCGCCCTGGTCATGGCGCTACGCAATTCATTGGAAGGAGGAGCCTCTCAGTGGTTGTCTCAAATTTGCTACAGCGGAATGAAGTGGCCAGAATTCCGAGACTTGTTCGTTCAACGTTATGAAGGCGTAGAGACTCCGGCAGGAATCGTGCTAAATATGTTCAGCGGCGGGCCCAGACCAAGCGAGTGCTTAACGGTGTATGCTAGCAGGCAAGTTACGGCGTTGCTATCGAAGTGGAAGCAAATGAGCAATGAGGAAATTGCGGTGTCCGTTGTGCTGGCACATACTGCGCAGTTGGACAACAGGCTGCAACGTTTGTTGTTTACAACGAATATCAGTACACGCAGTGAAATGGAACAACAATTACGTGCCTATGCATATGGCAAAAGAAGCGATGGGAAAACATCAGATTATATCTCTGGGCCAGAACGAAAGAAGAGATGTCCATCACACGTGAAGTGTCACTTTTGTGGGAAATCTGGACCGTGGATCGTGGAATGCCGCAGCAGGATTTCAGGAGAATCAAGTGCATCGAAGAATAATTCTACTCGCAGCAACTCCACATCGAAGAGAGACTTGTGCACCGTGACCTGCTACAAGTGTGGCCAGCTGGGCCATATTGCAACAACTTGCACTACGCATACTTCGTCTACAAGCAAGGGAAACACGTATGAGAAGCGAGTGAATCTATGCACGGTCGTTGAACCAAGAGGAGTTCTGTATCAACAGGGTGAATATATTCCATACTTTTTTGATTCAGGAGCGGAGTGCTCGTTATTAAGAGAAAAATTAGTTGATAAGTTTAAAGGAAAAAGACTCAACAATACTGTATTGAAAGGCGGCATTGGTGATGGCTCAGTGACATGCACAATGCAAATTCTGTCCACTGTAAAAATTTGTGAATTTTCCATTGAAATCCTTTTTCATGTAGTCATGGATAAATATCTAAAGTATGATGTGCTGATATGCCCTGAAATTCTAGGTCAGGGTTTTGGAGTGCCAATTGATGCCAACAAGTTTGCTCTTTATAAAACAAATACTATCAATACACTGTCCAGCATTGTTGAGTTGGATTTCATGGATACCATAAATAATGACGTAGATCTGAGTCAGTCCGATAAAGCCGAACTTGCAGAATTGCTGAAGTCATATGCTCCAACATTTATAAAAAGGATACCAATTAGGAGAGTTACTACGGGTGAACTATAAATCCGTTTGACTGATATAAATAAAACGGTTGTGAGACGTCCGTATAGACAGAGTACTGAGGAAAAGTTGCTGGTGAGAAGCAAAATACAGGAACTACTAGCATCCAATGTCATACGTCCGAGTTGTTCACCATTCGCTAGCCCAATGTTGTTGGTAAAGAAAAAGGATGGTAGTGATCGATTGTGTATTGACTATCGAGAGTTAAATGCGAATACAATCTCAGATAAGTATCCATTGCCACTAATATCAGATCAGATTGACAGGTTGCGTGGCAGCTTGTATTTCTCTAGTTTAGATATGGCAAGCAGATTTTATCAAATCCCAATAAAATCTAATTCTATTGAACGAACAGCATTCGTCACTACAGAAGGCCAATATGAATTTCTAGCTATGCCCTTTGGTCTCAAGAACGCCTCATCTGTGTTTCAAAGAGCAATCATTCAAGCCTTAGGGGATGTAGCACTCTCATATGCAGTTGTTTACATAGATGACGTTCTGATTGTAGCTAGCACAAAAGAGGAGGCGTTCATCAGACTTAAAGAGGTGTTGCAGAGGTAATCCAAGGCAGGGTTTTCCTTTAACATAAACAAGTGTACCTTCCTAAAATCGAAAGTTGAATATTTAGGGTATCAAATTGAAAATGGTGAAATAAGGCCAAATCCGAAAAAGATACAAGCATTGGCTGCATTACCGCCACCACAGACAGTTACACAACTGAGACAGTTCATTGGCTTGTCATCTTATTTTCGACAATTTATTCCCAAATTTTCCGACAAAATGAAGCCCTTGCATTTACTAACGTCAAAGAATAATACGTTTAAATGGTGTGACAAGCTCGAGCAGGTGCGTCAAGAAGTTATATCCACATTGATGAGCGATTCTGTATTGATTACACAACCCCACAAAAAAAAAAGTTTGTCATGATTTGGGTATTATATAGGTTAAGTCGAAACTCAGACGTGCTATATAAATTCGGATTCGGACTTAGAAGGACAAAATACATGTTAAAACATATATCGCATGCCCAGATCACGATTCTATATTTTTTGTGGATATCCAAAGGTTTTTCAGTTTTTTGAGGTTAGATCGAAATCCAGACGTGATGGAGAATTTCTGACCCCGGATTCGGATTCAGCGACCCAAAATACATATAACTGCATATGCCGCATACCCAGATCATGACAAACTTTTTTTTTTGTGAAGTTGTGTTATTTATGACCCACAGTACCCAATTGAACTCCATACAGATGCTAGTGCAGATGGGTATGGCGCCATATTGATGCATAAAGTAGACGGTAAACCACGAGTTATAGAGTACTATAGCAAATGCACTACAGGGGCAGAATCGCGATACCACTCTTACGAACTTGAAACGCTGGCTGTGTTTAATGCAGTGAAGCATTTTCGCCATTATTTACATGGCCAATCATTTGTGGTATATACTGATTGTAACGCCTTGAAAGCCAGTCGTTATAAAGTAGATTTGACGCCAAGGGTCCATCGTTGGTGGGCGTATCTACAATCTTTTGATTTTGAGGTAGAGTACAGAAAGGGAAATAGCATGGCGCATGTAAACTTCCTCTCGCGTAACCCCATAGTGATCGGAAAATCCCCAATTGCAACGAAAGTAACAGAAATGCGCATAGAGCTGGCGGAAATCACAGACAATTGGTTAATTGCGGAACAGCACCGAGATGTTGAAATTTCTGATTTCGTGACAAAATTGCAGAGTGATGAATTCCAGCATGAATTGGCAAAGACGTATGAATTGCGTTCGGGGATACTATATAGGAAGATACAGAGAAATGGTCGAACTAGGTGTCTACCAGTAATTCCGAGGGCATTCAGATGGTCCGTCATTAATCATGTCCATGAGGACATCATGCATTTGGGGTGGGAAAAAACTTTAGATAAAGTGTATACGCAGTATTGGTTCCAGCATATGTCTAAATACGTACGAAAATTTGTCGAAAATTGTATCACATGCAAACTGTCAAAATCAACATCGGGTAAATCTCAAATAGAATTGCATTCCATACCGAAGGTGAGCATTCCATGGCACACAGTGCACGTCGACATTAGTGGAAAGTGGGAAGAATGACATTATAGAATACGTGATAGTGCAAATAGATGCCTTCACTAAATATGTTCATTTGCACCATGCACTAAACCTGGACACAAACAGTTGCATTGATGCATTTAAGTCCACTATATGTCTTTTTGGGGTGCCAACTCGCTTAATTGCAGACCAGGGCCGTAGTTTTACTAGCAATGATTTTAAGCAATTCTGCTCATCGCAAAAAATAGATCTGCATATAATAGCAACTGGAGCTAGCCGCGCTAATGGCCAAGTTGAGCGCGTTATGAGTACCATGAAGGCAATGCTGACAGCGGTAGAGACCAGTAAGCGATCTTGGCAAGAAGCTTTAAAGGAAATCCAGTTGGCCATGAATTGCACGGCTCATCGAGTAACAAAAGTTAGTCCATTAGAATTATTAATAGGGAAAGAGGCTAGACCTATGGGCATGATGCCATTAATAGAAGAAGATGCAGTTGACAGAGATAGTATTAGAAAATCAGCCCTACATAATATAGAGAAAAATGCTAAATATGACAAACTAAGATATGATAAAAGTAAAGCTAAGATTGTTGCCTATAACGTGGGCGACCATGTCCTGCTCAAGAGTGAAGAACGGCACCAAACAAAGCTCGACCCAAAGTTTAAAGGTCCTTTTGTGATAGTAGAGAAGCTTGATGGTGACCGATATACGTTGAAATCTTTGACAAGCAAACGAACATATAAGTATGCACATGAACAATTGCGCGCGATGCCTAAGGAGGTAGACGCAGAGACAATCGAGAGATCGCCGGGTGAGGCACTCGATGGTTCCATCAATACAAATTAAATCATTCACAAGGCTACAGTCGCACCATGTAGTTAGCTGGCCAGTGGCTACATGGCGGGGACTATAAGGGTCAAGAGTGACCATGACGCAGAGTGCGTGTTATCGTTGCAAAGGTGTGCAGAAAGAGCCTAAGAACGTGACGTGATAGACTCTCTAGTGAGCGAGAGTGTGTTATGGATAGTCTGTCGAAACGAAATGTGAAGTATCATCTGGCATAGCGGAGATGTAGTTGTTTGGCTTAAACAGAAGATGAGAGAAAAGAGAAGAGAAAACGTTAATTGCTAGAGAGAACTTGAGCAGAGCATGGAACCCTTATAGGTAAAACACAAGTAAAGCAAACAAAATCTTTTGTTGAAATGAACAAATATCTTATGTTGGAATGAAGAAATATCTTATGTTGTAATCTATAAGTAAAGAGAAAAGAAAATCTTATGTTAAAGTCATGAAGTATTTTATATTTAATTGAAGAAACATCCTATGTCGAACTAATTTCAAATTATGTATTAAAATAAAGAAGTATTTGAGCTTTAAAGAAAGAAATGTTTTATAGCACACGAGGACGTGTGATCGTCAGGAAGGCCGTGTCGCAGCCTGGTAACAGAATAATGTTGAGTTTGAATTTAAATGAAAAATAGTACATGGTATGTTGGAGGAATGAATTCTGTTATATAACAAGAGCATCATTTGAATGGCAATTCGAATGAGCATGGCGCCTGCAGATGTTCTAGTATGTGAGAGTGTACATGCAAAAAGAATGAATATGATGAAATACTTTGCTGAATGAACGTGATGAAATACTTGGTAGAGGAACGAAGGGAAAAGGAACGACGCCACGCGGTGGAACAGTCAGTTGAGTGGAGTCCGGTAAAAAAGAGAGTGACGACTTAACATCTTGCAGGCGACTTGCTGTGCTCTTAGACTTGTAAAAATAATATAAAAATAATGGAAGGAGATCAGCCAAGACCTCCTTCTCCGACATATATATATTCGCATTCTGAAGCTTGTCTAAAACATTGTCCATGTGTGCCATCGGAAAATTATCTTTTATAATTTTCTCATTTAATTTGCGATAGTCGCAGTATAGACGCTTTTTCCCATTTTTCTTAGCCACCAGGACTACGGGTGAAGCATACTCGGATGTACTTGGCTGTATTATACCTTCTTTAACCATTCCCACACCTGCTCATCTACAAAGTTTTGGTCACTATACGACTGTCGCCTGGGATGCTGATAAACTGGAACGTCATCTTTCAAAAAAATTTTCATCTCGACAGGGGCATCTGTGTTACGAATTGGACAATATTTTTCGATCATCTCCAATACCGTTTTAGCATCAGGCTGATTAAGATGAGATAAATCTACCTTAGAAGTTGCTATAAGCTCTTCCACACACATGCTTCGAAATTCGTCATTCAACGACGATCAACTATCTTTGTATCCCTAAATTTACCTCCATCTTCAGTTTTCATGAGTACCACTTTTGGTAACCTTCATATCGACAGTGTCCAAAATTGTCCTACCTAAAATAGCATCGAAACCTATATACTGATCTTGAACCACATGAAATTCCACTTCCATTGGAATACCATCTATTAGAACGGATATAATAACGCTTCCAAATGTTAAAATCCGACTTTCTCCAATTCCCGTCAAACTCGTTCCTTTACCAGTTATTTATGCTGCTCCTAGACTCATGAAGACTTGTCTGCGCATTAAACACAAATCAGCACCCGTGTCAACCAAACCTTTAAATATAATCTGTTTGTAAACAACGCTCTTCAATTCAAGACCTGAAAGAGTAAATTCACTGCCTAACGACACTCCTACTTTATCCTCTTGAACTACATTAGCATTTGTTTCTTTCTTGACATCTGTTTGTGCTGTACATTGTGCTGCTCGGTGTCCTGCCTGACACCCTTTAAAGCAAACAAACTCTTTTTTCTTACAGTCTTTCATTACGTGAGAACTATCGCCGCATTTGAAATATTTCCTGGATGTTCCAGACTTAACCTCACCTTTGCCTTAATCTTTCTTTTGCTCCTGACGTTCTCCAGCTGATTAATTTGATTTGCCAGATCTAGCTTTCTGATATATCTCGATTTGATGTTTCAGTTCCTGTATATTTCTGGCCTGGTATAACATAATCTTATTTCCTTTCGAATCTTGTAGTGTGCCAAAGTTGATCAGCAGCCGTTGAAACTCCTCTGCACACTTTCTGTTAAGAATTAACAGAGGGCGAATTCAAAACAGCTGTTATGCAAAACGGCGCTCTCAATTCCTCTCGCGGAAGAATGGTGCCAAAAGAGAATCAAGAATATCACACCATTAAACAGTTAGCTAATGCAGTTAGAGTTGCTTCGAGAATTTTCGACAGCGCCACCTTTCGTCTATAAATAGATGCTGAACGCGCATTTCTTTACAATAATTGGCGCCGAAGCTAAGCATCACGCAGCGAAAATATATATGTATATGTATATATTTATCGAAAATAAAATACGAGTGGCAAAATAAATTGTAAGTCCACATATTCTGGTTAAATTACCTATACTCACGACGGCAAATAATAATCTCGGAATCGGGACCATATACAAATAATAGCCAGTGTAGAAAGTGCATAAAAAAAAGGGTGATATTTGTGTCAAATCACGTGCAAATTGTAAACTAATTATTGTGATTTTTACAGCGACAACGATTTCTTGCGGTCAATACCACTCATTGTCAGATACCCGTAAGATTGGTCAACTTGGTGTCCAATAAGCGTGGGTCTGCAACGTAGTGGACGCAAACACATTTTTCGGAGTATCGCTACATTTGCTCATGTATGAGTGCGCTGCAACTCTTCACACAGTGAGACTACGTGGAATTCTTATCTTGCACCACGGCGTTAGACTTTTCGCACCGCGTGGCTGCACCTAACCTTTTTGCGTATGGTGTTGAAGTACCCAACGCAGATTTCGATCGACGTGCAACGCACGCCCAGGTGACATGGCACTGCCTACGACAGCATGAAGCGGATTTTGTGAGTGAGTAAGATATCTAAACACACAGTATGTATAAACAAAAATGATTATGGACAGTCTATTACGTCCACGTACCGTCATGTGATATAGAGTACAATTTACGACTATTGTAGTGAAAGACAAGTTGCTTCTTAGTTCTTCGCCAGTTCATATCTAACTGTTTCTTTATTGCGAAAATATTCTTTGCTTAAGTCTAATACATAATGGTTTTTGAATATATAAGTGTGAGCGTATATAAGGCAATTTTATACAAAGTGCTTGCGCAGCAGTTCTCACGCTGCGCCGATCACCGGCTCATACATAATTGAGCGGTCATATTACATTTGCACTTAATGCTTGCATATATACGCTTATACAATGTTGTTTAAAGTATGTAGCAACTTTATATTAAACAGGGTATATGTATTTGTGTATCTTACTACACCTCCCTTTTTTAAAAAATAACGTAGTATATAAAGTTATTTTAGTTTTTTTTTTTTTTTTTATGTTAATTTTATAAAAGATATGAATTAAATTGTATTTTTGTATTGATTGTATTTAAAATGAAGTTCTTTAGACTTTATATAGTTTAATTCTA
Source organism: Zaprionus capensis (assembly GCA_018903675.1). Taxonomy (NCBI): domain Eukaryota; kingdom Metazoa; phylum Arthropoda; class Insecta; order Diptera; family Drosophilidae; genus Zaprionus; species Zaprionus capensis. The sequence continues at coordinate 68,426 of JAEIFN010000154.1, read as the reverse complement.
TTTTTATGTATTATTATAGGTTTTCTTTTTCCTGTATCTATTTTAAAGTTGTTTTTACCTTCTATGCTTATGACTTTATAAGGTCCTAAATATTTATTTTCTAGTTTATGAGCTGTTTCATTTTTGATTAAAACTGATGTTCCTACTTCTATTTCTAAATCATTTAGTTTTTTATCGTATTCTAATTTTCTTTTTTCTTTTTCTATCTCTATTAATTTTTGGGCTCTTTTGTGAGCTATTTGTAACCTAAATTTAAATTCCTTAGCATAGTCATCTATGTTATATAAAGGTTCTATTATATTGTTTGGATTAAATGCTATGAATTGTGTTGGTAATCTACCATAAACAAGTTCGTACGGACAGTATCCGTGTACTGTTGATGGGGTGGTATTAAAACAATATGTGAAGTAATTCAACCATATGTCCCAATCATCCTTGTCTATCGAAATGTATGAACGAATATATTCATTAAATGTTCGATGACTTCTCTCCACTGATCCTAAGGTTTGGTGGTGGTATGCTGTAGATTGTATATTACTTATCTTCATATACTTGCATAAATCTTGTATAAGTGAATTTTTGTATTCAGTTCCTTGGTCCGTTATGAACGTCTTCATTGGACCGTACTTTAATACAAAAGATTCGAATATTGCCTTGGCAACTGTTTTTGCACTTTTGTCTGTTACTGGTATTGTAACTAGATATTTAGTGAGATCACATATAATTGTGACTGCGTACTCATTTCCATTCTCAGTACGAGGTAATGGTCCAATGGTATCGATTAAAACAGTGTCGAAAGCTACACTTGGTGTACTAGTAATCACCATGGGTGCTTTTATATGTGTTGTAACTTTTGCTAATTGGCAATTTGTACAGTTTTTCACATACTTAGTTATGTCTTTGTTCATTTTTGGCCAATAATAATATTTCTTAATTTTAAACAGGGTTCTCGAGATTCCTGTATGGCCTCCTTCTATTGGGTCATCGTGATATTTGATCAGGATTGCTTTTATTTTAGCTATGTCATTTTGGTCTATGCGTGTCACTTTATTTAATAGCGCTATTTTTATTTCTTTTAAGTATTTGTTGCCCATATTTTTAAATTCTGTGAGTGATACCAGTTTTAAGATCTGTTCACTTTGTGACATCTGAAAATTAACAATGTTATGTACACCGGCTTCTTTATTAAGCCTTTGGAAGAATTGACCTAAGTCACATTTTCCATTGGAATACAAATCGCTAATTTTGAATTGAGTGATCGTTCTCTTTTTCTGTTTCAATAAACAGTCAAAGTTATTAAATTTCAATTCTACATATTCTGATACGTCGTTATTGCTAACGACTTCATAGACCTTGGGCTCTATTAATTTCTTATGCAATTTCTTTTCATCTGCGCAGATGTTTTCCTGTCTTTTTGATGCCCTTGTTTGTACCATTAAGATACTTCTGTTCATTTCGATTAGTGTGTCAATGGTTATTCTTGATAACGCATCGGCAATATAATTTTCTTTCCCCTTGAGATATTCTACAGTAAATTGGTATTCTTCTAAATCTAGTCTCATTCTTGTTAGTTTTGACGTTGGGTCTTTCATTGAAAACAAATACGTCAGGGGTCTATGGTCTGTCTTAACTATGAAATGCCTTCCATAAACGTACGGTCTGAAGTGTTTTATTGCCCAATGTATAGCAGCTAGTTCCTGCTCTGTAGTAGATTTATTACTTTCACCTTTAGTGAAAGATCTTGAAGCATATGCAATTGGTAATTGCACACCGTTATGTTCTTGCGAAAGTACCGCACCACATGCATGTTTACTTGCATCTGTAGTTATGCAAAATTCTTTGCTAAAATCTGGGTACTGCAATAATGTCGGTTTCATTAATGCTTTTTTAAGGTATTTAAATGCGTTTTCGCATTCCTGAGTCCATTCGAATTGGACATTCTTTTTGCACAATTTAGTCAAATGACGAGAATGTTGTGCGAAGTTATGAATAAATCTTCTGTAATAATTACAGAACGCGACGAAACGTCGTGCACTATCTGCGTCTGTGGGGGTTGGATAGTTTTTTATAACTTCATATTTTTTATCATCTGGGAGTATACCATGGTCAGTGCATTTATGCCCGAGGTATGTTACTTCGTGCATGAAAAATGAACATTTCTCTGGATTAAGTTTTAGATTATGTTTTCTACATAATTCGAATATGTTTGTTAGATTTTTGAGCATATGTTGCTCGGAGCAACCGATGACTACTAAGTCATCCATATAGAGAAATGCTTGAGATGGTTCTAGACCAGAGAATGCGAGTGTCATCATTCGCATAAATGAATTTGGTGCAATTTTTAGACCATAAGGTAGTCGTGTGAAACGATAAGAGCCTGAGCTCGTTGAAAACGATGTTATATTCCTAGATTTTTCTTCTAGTTCTATCTGATGAAAACCAGACATAAGGTCTAGACACGAAAAGTATTTCGCTCTGCCTAATTGGTCTAGTATTTCATCTATTCTGGGCAGTGGATATTTGTCTGCCAATAACTTCTTATTTATTTGTCGATAGTCTACTACTAAACGCCATCGTTTCTCCTTTGAGTTGGGGAGTGATTTCTTGGGTACCAAGAGAAGTGGGCTGTTATATTCTGATAGAGATGGTTCTACTATACCATCTTTTATTAGTTTATTGACCTGTTTGTCTATTTCTGGCTTTTCAGATTCTGCATTTCTATAGTTTTTTATGTATACTGGCGTCTTATCAGCTAATCTTAACTTTTGTTTATAGAAATTGTTACTAGTGATTGCTTCCGTCTCTAAACCAAATATGTCACTGTATTTGGTACAAAGATCTATAAGCTCTGCTTTGAATTGATCTGGGAGTCTTAATTTGTTAAGTACATCCTGAGTTCTGTTTGACTTTTTGTTTGTATTTTCTATTATTTCGTAGTCTGTTAACGACTCGAATTTTATATTTTGGTTTTTAATTTTTACATTGTAGTTAGTTGTGTTGATTATACGTATTATTGCGCTATTACTTGTTACTATACTGTTGGCTATTAATACTCCAGGTTGAACTTCCTGGTTAGGTACTAATACAGTATTTTCGCTAGTGGGAAGTATGATTTTTCTCATCACTTCTGCTCTAGCGGGTAATAATATTGAGTTGTCAATATCATTATGTAACAATTGTACATGAATTTGATAATTAATAGATCGTGGTCGCATAATGAATTCATCGTGCTGATAATCTATTATACAGTTAAATTTTCTTATAAAGTCAAGTCCGAGAATTCCGTCACAAGGTACGGGAAATTCTGTGTGGACAATTTGGAAATTGTGACTGATTATGAAATAATCGAAAAGTAGATCAATTTGTGCCTGTCCAATTGATTCTATTGATCCCTGGCCTATGCCGGTTATATTTGTTATTGTACTATTGTCTATGGCTGAGCCTATACTGTTATTTTTCAGTATAGAAATGCTCGCTCTTGTGTCAATTAATAAAGTTAGTGGATTATTAGTATATCCATTTCTGATTTGAATGAGACTACTGAGATTTAGATTTATATTAAATATTTTACTTATTGATGGCTGCTCAAGGGGTTTGGCTGGTTTTCCGATGTCCCTTCGGTCACTCGGATTGTATTATTATTGGCATTTCCTCTATTTGAGTTGCCTCTGAATGGGCCACCTCGAGAATTGCCTCTATTTGAATTATAGTGGTTATTTCCATTATAATTGCTATAGTAGTTATGTCTACGGCCTCTATTATTACTATTTCTTCCTCTGTAGTTGCCTCTGCCGCGGTTTCCACCGCGTTGAGAACAGTTTTGGTAATATAATACCGGGTTATTTTGACCTGTCGCAGCGTTGCAGTTATCTATAAATTTAGATACGGCATCATTCATATTATTGAATATGCCTGCCTGCATATTATTTCTGACTTTCTCTATCGCGCATCCCTTGATCATTGATTTAACAGCCTGTGCTGTTGTATATTTTGCTGCGATTTCCGGTGATAGACCGTTACTAAGGTAAGCTCCTTCTAAGGCTTTAGCTATTTCTTCTATTTCTTTGACGTAAATATTTGCCGTTTTGCCTCTCTGTTGAATATTCAGTAGTTTGGCAGATATGACTTCCACCGAATCTCCTTTAATTCTATCAGACAATTTAGCAATTACTGCGGCAATTGTTTGCTCGTTAGTTATTAAATCTCTAGCATGTCCCTTAAGTTTTGTTTTTATAATATTAACTGCTGTTGTTTCATAGTTGCCTTTTAGTGAGTCCACTAAGTTTAATGCGTCTATGAAACTTTTTAAACTTTCAGGCTTGCCATCGTATTCGTGTAGTAGAGACGAGGCTATTTTTAGAAATTCTATACTTGATTGAGCCATTGTGATTACTTCAAGTTTTTCTACCTTTTGGGTCTGAATACTCTGACTCTAGAGTGTTAGTTTGTGTTTCTACTGATATTTGGGTTGTTTTTTCTGTTTCGCTATCACCTGTTAATATATCTGGGTCGAACTTTGCTAATTCCCCTACTATTGGTGGACAGAATACCTGTAATTGTTGTCTTTCAGAAATTTCTATTAATTTTTCTCTTAGAGTTTTTGATATATCTATTACTTGTGTATAATTTAGGGCTGATAGTTTGGTGCTATTTTCAACAATTATCCTCTGCACTATATTATATTGTTTTATTAGATTTTCTATGTGCTTTGTTTTAGTGACCGTTGTTATTGGTACACTTTTATTCAGACATTTATAAGACCTATTAAACTCCTCTTTTGCACTTTTTAAATGTGGGACTAACTCTGCCCATTGCATTGGAATTAATAGTTATTTATATTTTATTTCGTTTTATTTCAACTACTCTTGCAATACAATGATATTGATTTAATTCATATCTTAGATATCGTTTAAAGCATTTGCTGTGCTCCGATATCGTTTTTTTTTAAGGCATTTATTGTGTAATTTGTAAATTTTTATTAGCGCGTTGGCTATCATTATTAATGCCATAATAATTAATATAATTGTTATCCAGAACAAATCATTATTTGTGACTTCTACTTTATTAATAACGTTAGCAGTGGAGTCCACTGTCTTTGTATCTATTAAACCCATAGTGGGTATACTATAAAAATTATTTTTGAAATGTTCTGGTTTATATTCTTTACTTATTTTGTTTGTCTCTATTGACATCTATTTCTAAGGCTTTTGCTTATTAATTCTCCTAACGGAAATAAAGATATTTAGGGAATGTGGTTGACTCACAATTCGATTTACAATTCATTATTTAAAAAAATTCTTCAACCACATTTGTTAGTATAAAGCCTATTGTTTGGTTTAGTAGTTTTCAAGAAGCGGTTTCCCGCATCGGCTTGATATTAAAATAATGGCAAATTGGGGCATTGGCAATTATGCAGCCCGTTTGCGTTGTTTCGCATCAGTGCGAAGCTGTTCATCTAGTTGTTGTAGACGCTCTTTGTAGCGTTGTCGGGATGATTCGTCTTTGGCCAAGGTGATCATTTCCTTGACCAGTCGCCGTTGCTGCAAGAGTTTTGCTCTTCGTCCACTCCTTTTATGTTTTGGTATTTCCTTTTTTTCCTGGCGTGCCCTGTACTCAGCTATTGTGAGTGGGCGTGGTCCATCGGTTGGATTTGCCTGCAAAGCCTCTTGCAACGTCGGCAAATCCCTTTGTTCAATAGGAACAGCGTTGTTGAATTCTATCTCCTCTGTCATTAGTTGTTGTCTTGTTAACTGGTCAACTGGTGGTTGTGTGGTAATATTTTTAGTTTTTATTGTAGAATATTTTGCTGAGTGAGCATGTGACTTGTGTTGGGTTTTTTCTATTTTTGCATTTGCTTGCAGAAGTTGTTTTCAGCTTAATATATTTTTTTTTTGCTGTTTATTAATCGGGTGTTGGCGTATTGGTGTATAATGGTCACCTTAAGTACGCTATTCTATTTCCCAATACACATCACTATACTCTACTCACTCAGTCATATTGTATCCACATTGTATCCATCCAGTCGACAACAGTATTATCCGCAACAGTATTATCCGCAGCCTCGTGACTATGTCACGGTCGCCATGTAGTGAAAGACAAGTTGCTTCTTAGTTCTTCGCCAGTTCATATCTAACTGTTTCTTTATTGCGAAAATATTCTTTGCTTAAGTCTAATACATAATGGTTTTTGAATATATAAGTGTGAGCGTATATAAGGCAATTTTATACAAAGTGCTTGCGCAGCAGTTCTCACGCTGCGCCGATCACCGGCTCATACATAATTAAGCGGTCATATTACATTTGCACTTAATGCTTGCATATATACGCTTATACAATGTTGTTTAAAGTATGTAGCAACTTTATATTAAACAGGGTATATGTATTTGTGTATCTTACTACAGGCGTCCTATTAGAACTAGGAGCTGGCTTAAAGTTATCTTTGTTTAATGTTTGAGGTTCATATAGACCCTTTTCTTGTAAGATATTAATAAGGGATCTTAAATCGGGAATTTGGCAGTTAACTATTCTTAGATGAATGTGGTTAGGGAGTTTTTGGATCAAGTTTTCTATGCTATCTTGAATAAGTCTGGTAAATAAGTCGGTTTCAGCTGGGTTATTTTCTAGTTCTAACTTACTCATTAAAACTTGTCGTCTTTTCTCGGCTTCCTCCAGAAACTGCCTGATGTTGCCTTTGTATTGAATGTTCCGAAATTCCTCCAAAAGCTGATGACTTGGTGCCTGGGGTTTGTAATATAGGATCAATCTGGTCCTTAGTTCACTCCAGTTGGTGAAGTTGTTGGTCCCGAGAGTACGGATGACGTCGCCGCTGATATTGCGTTCGATGTGTCCATAAATTATCAACTTCTGCCTTTCGTCAGTAGTTTGGTATAAGGCCAGAATGAAGTCGATGCGAGTTATAAAGGTGTGTAGAGTGTTCGGGTCTCCATTGAAGATTTCGACGGCATTTATCTGTCTCTCGACCTGACTCATATTTGAGTCGGATAATATTATAGGGCTTGCTGTTGCCATTGTTGTTGTTGTATTTATTGTTATTTAGTGTTTTAGGTAAGGTATTGTCGTATTGTCGCCAAGCGACGACATCGGGAGAGGAAGAGTGCTATACGCATATAAATTAATTATTTTGGGCCGGCGTAATCGCGCGCGGCTATACAAGTCTGGGTGTCGGGCGGGGCCGCGACAATAAAAGACGAGGAGTTTATATGAATTCTTTATTCCACAAGCCAGGCGGAGCTGTGGCGTTGGAGCACGAAATCAAACTGAATATAAAGTACAAGAATTCAAACTTAGGAGCTAGCATGAAAACGAAACACATTGTTGCGATCTCATATTCGTAGCGGCCACGCAAATCTGCAGTGTCTGCCGGCTACGTATCGACATCCGGCATAATGCTTACGTTGCAGTATGCCGATGTTGTCGTATTTCATGCGCCCGTGGGAGCGACGTTAGCTTTAGTTAACTACCCCCCTCAAGACGGAGGCCGCCCTCGGCCGACCTTAACTCAGCAATCGCCACGTTCAGTTGTCTTGCGGACCTCTTGGCCTTCCAGGCGCGCCAGCCCACAATGGCAACACATAACAGGAGGCAACATGATGCTGCTACGGTCAGTGCCACTCGCTGGGGTAGTTCGTCGTTGAATTCTTCTCTGAACCTCCGGATTGTCTCTAAGTTACCTTCATTTAGGCGATGAAGGTACGGGAGACTGAGCACGCTTTGGTGGGAGGTGATGTTCAGCAGAGGGAATTTCGCTACCCCCGGTACTCTGTTCTGGATCCCGTTCTGGTTGACGTACAGGGTTCCGTTAATGACGGCACGTCGGGCGAAGGTAACAAGATGCGTACCATGCACCCAGATTTCAGAGCCGTTGTCCACCTGTACCTTGGCGGCCCTGTCGTTGATGATGACGATCCCCTCATCTACATAGGTGATGGGGTCCAGGCTGCTGGGTTGTATTTCGCAGTGCGCCTCGCCGCCTGCATGGAGTTCTTTCGCACAAGAGCTGCCTGGTGATAGCTGGCAGAAGGTGGCGCTGGTTGATGCGGTGCAAGCTTTGACGGTGTAGATCTCGTTGTCGCATTCTGCGATAACGCCATCATCTAAACGTAGCATGGCTCCTTCGTGACTGACGGGGAAAATAGTAATTTTCTTACAGGCGAACTTAATTACCGGAAATTTAATGATAAAGTGTAATGCGTTATTGGACTGCAAAACCTTTACGGACGATACGGACATGAGGTCCCCTATGGGGGTGTTGGTGGGCTCCTCTAGCCAAACTGAACTCAAATCTGCGTGATCAAGAACATTTGGGCTAACAATGTTCATTTTTGCAAGTGTCACGGCCAACATTAAATTTTGAAGCTCCATCATGAGCATTCTATTTCTCGCGAGCAACGTTTCATACAAATGACCGGAGTCAATTTGCGACGCTTTTGCTGTTTTGAGGATTAAGTTGACAGTGGCAGTTAATTTATTAATTTGACTCTGGATTTTTGTATTGATTTCTATCTGCCTATTGTTCGCGTCTATCAATCGCGCCTCTACTACCCTACTGTTTTGCAAATCGCTGGCATCAGGTGTACCGGCTACAACCTTTAGTATAGAGCCCAGGAAGTCCAAGCTTCTGGCCACTCGATGGTGCGCGCCCAGCGCATCCAGCAAGTCCCGGAGGTGTGCTGAATCTACCTTCAGCAAATTTCTCATGTGTGACTGCGGGAAGTGGCTAAGCAGACCGACCGTCTCCTCTACTACACGTGCGTACTCCGATAGATTCGCGGAGTGCCTCACGTAGGCGAAATTCTCCCACACCAAGATCTGGCCATCGACTATGGGAATGTATTTGGCGCGCGAATAATCGGTGATGTGAGCCGATGCCAATGATAGAGACACGAGAAGGATAAGATTGGTCCTGTGGGTGAAAGTTTAAATGATTGATTTTTCTATTTTGTAGACAAGGGGAACCCAACACCAATAATAAAAAAAATGCTTAAGAATATAATGTGCGCGGATGGCGCTACGCTTAGATCTATTAAAAATTACGCCAAGTGGCTAGAAGGAATTTAAAATTAAGCGAAACACTGACCTCGCTGCTGAGCGCGTCATTTTAAATTGTCCTTGTGGACCACCCTCCCCTCAATGAGGACCGTGGTCCCCATGTCCGCTTCTACAGCTCTTTCCTCGCACAACGGCGTGAGCTTGTTGCCGAGTCTTCGGTTGGATTTTACCAACACTTTTTCGCCAACATCGAATGTCCTATTCTGCCGCGAGGCGTTTTCTCTGGCCCTCAGCGCGGTCTGAGCCTTCTGGATCCTATTGTGGATCTCTAGCTGTGGCTCATCGGGGTGTGTTAGGACGATGTCAGCCGGTCTCCTGTCGATGACCGAGTGAATCGACTTATTATACTGGGTAGTGGCCAACATTATTATTTCGACCGTATCACTCAAGCCCTTGTCTATCTTTATGCATCTGGCTAGCTCCAGCAACGTGCTATGGAAACGCTCCACCTGCCCGTTGGAGGTGCTGTGCAGTGGTGGTGCGTTTGTAACGCTTACACCAAAGTTGTTACACAGCATGGACACGATCGTGTGCGACTTCAACGACGGTTCGTTGTCGCAATAAATGGTCTTTGCCCTCGGGAAAAAGTTCATGAGCTGAAGCAGCGCTGGCTTCAGGTCTTCAATAGTTCTCGAGGCGATTGGTTGTACGACGGCAAATTTAGAAAACTTGTCGACGCAAGTGAGGAAAAACTTTTTGTCGGTAGAGAAAATGTCGATGTGCAACATTTCCCCTGTGTGTGACGGTATTGGTGTTTCACCGAGTTCTTGTTTTCTCGGGTGCCTGTCATACTTTGCCCTTGCACAAGTCCTGCAATTCTGCACGATCTCGTTGGCCAGCTTGGCCATTTTGGGGAAATAGTATTCCGACAATACCTGCTTTACATTTTCTTGCGCTGCTCTGTGCGCCCTATTATGTTCCGCAGTTGAACTCGTCTATGCGGGCCTTCCACCTCTTAATTTTTGCGTTCGGGTTTGATTCCGACACAGAAAATGTTAACGGCTGATGGTCAGTGAAGATATTTATATCTTTCACTCCATACAAGTAATGCCGCAGTTTAGCCAGGGCCCAATCGATGGCCAATAACTCACGCTCGTTAGTCGCGTAGTTGGCTTCACTGTCTTTAAGAGTTCTTGAAATCATTGTTATATGGCGGCCCTCTTGAGACAACACCGCACCTATACCATGGGCTGAAGCATCTGTCGTTAGATCAAATGGCTTCTTATAGTCCGGGTAGCTGAGCATGACATCTTCTGATGCCAATATATTGCGCAGCTTTTGGAACGCCTCTCGCTGGGACTCAGAGAAATGCACCTGAATGTTCCTCGATCTATGCCTACTAACTGTTCCATTTTCGCCCTTTAATATGTTCGAAATGGGCCTTGCTATAGCAGCAAAGTCTCTGATGAAACACCTATAGTAGCTCGCGAGGCCCAGAAACGATCTGACTTCGAATACCGTCTTAGGCTCTGGAAATTCTTTTATGGCCTTTACCTTTTCTGGGTCCGTTGTTGCACCGTTACTGGTGACAATGAACCCGAGAAAGCTCACGCTTTTCTTAAAAAAACGCGATTTCTCGATCGATACTCTCATGTTAGCTTCTTGTAAGCTCTTTAACACCCACTCTACATGTTTGATGTGAGCCTCCTCGTCTTGCGAGAAGATGATCACATCGTCAACATAAACATAGCAAAATTTGCCTATTTGTTCCCGTAGTATGTCATCGATCGTTCTTTGGAAGATGCCGGCGGCATTCCTGAGGCCGAATGGCAATCTCTTAAACTCATACTTTCCTCCGTTTACCGAGAAGGAAGTTTTTTCGCGATCGCGCTCCGCTAGTACGACTTGATGGTATCCTGATTTAAGATCCAGTATCGAAAAATAGCGTGCTTTGCCCAAATTGCCTAATATCATTGATATATTTGGCATGGGGTATTTATCGGGAATGGTGTGCTCGTTAAGCTTGCGAAAGTCTATCACCAAGCGCTTCTTGCGGTTTCCCGCATCATCGGTGCCCTTTTTATCTACTACCCATATGGGGTTGTTGTAGGGGGATGCCGATTTCTGAATTATATCGTTTCTTAGAAGATCTTGGATCTCCTTATTAACGAAGTCAGCTACGCCCATGGGATATGGGTACAGCTTGGCATAGATGGGCTCTTCGCTCACCGTTCTGATGGTGGCAACCACCGAAGTATTGTATGGCAGAGCCTCGTTTGGGTCTGCAAAGGCCTTTTTTCTGGCTTTTAATAATTTCCGAAAAGTCTCCCGCACTGAAGCGGGTGCATCTGAGCAATCCACATCGGTGAAATTGACATCAGTGCATTTGTGGAAGGAGATTTTCTCAACTTCCGTACCCCATTTGAGCTGACCGGAGGCCAAACAGAGTGACGCCCCAGCCTGAGCTAACAAATCGAGACCGATTATCCCATCGAAGGTTGACAAGTCTGGTAAAATGAAAAATGTTGCTTTCACGTTGAACAACGCAACAAAGCATTTTTGCGTGACGGTGGTTGAGCCATGGATGGAATGCAAGGTGAATTGTGAGTTAACCCCTTGTGTGGTTTGATGTAATTCTTGGACGTGCCGGTATCAATAAGGAAGCTCATATCCTGCTCTGCTACTCTTCGTCTAATGACGGGTAGCAGGGATTTTCCCCTAAAAAATTGAGGGCGTCAGAATCACTTTCGGCATCGTCCTCGATCTGCGCCACAGCGCCGTTGGCGGCTTCGGCGTACGAGGTCTGCCCCTGCCCAGCATCTTGGGTTACATGATTCACCCTTTGTTGCTTGCCCTTTCCGTTAGAGCGATCGGACATGGCCGACCGCTTGCTGATGCCAGCGGAGGCCTGGGTGGGCTGTCTAAATTTTGACAGCGAAGGGTCTACCTCCATTGGTTCTGGAGCACCGGCGCGAGTTTGCTGCTCGGCATTTCGCTGGCCGGATTGGCCTTGCTGCTTGTTCTGCCTACTAAAATGTGGGTTCTTTGACCCGCTTGCCTGTGCTTCTTGTTGGGGTGGCTTGACCCGCTGTTGGGTACTTGCCTTGTGTTCTTTTTCCTCAATGCTTCTCGCGAAGTTGGCAGCGAACGCATATCTTTCATGGTTCGATTCCACCTCTGGCGCGAGCGCCAGAGCTGACGGCAAGTCCCTTGGCTTTGCTGAGAACAGCACATCTGTGAGACTACGCTTGAGTCCCGAAACAAACACACGTAGTGCATCTTCGCGGAACTTTTCGCAGAGGCCCTTTGCTAGGACCGGCTCGTATGATATGTTGACTTTATTAGTCAACAATGTAAGCTTTTTGCCGACTTCATCATAGTATTGCAGCAGAGACATGCTTCCTTGTCTCAGCGTGGCCAGCTCTTGCTCGATTACGTGAACTGGACGTTTGTCGCTGTACGTGAAGTCGAGGCGACTTATAATCGCGTCAAAGTTAAGAACTGTGCCGAAAGAGGCTAGAACAACGTCCGCGGCCCCCCTGATTTTGTTTCTTATAATTATGACCGCCTGATAATGGCGTGAACTGCCGTCGTACGGCCTAAAAATACGATAGGCTGCGAGAGCCGCCTGTCTCCATGAAACATACGATTCATGTGCGCCTGCAAACTCGGGCAAGCATTTGACGGCATCTAATGGCTCGTCGCAGCGGATATCATTTCTTATCTCTATGGGTGCATAAGCTTGCACCTCTGGTGGCATAATATGCGCTGCGGCCAGCTGCTGGGACATTGAGTTGACTTTGTCAAGCAAGACCTTATATGCAGCGGCTTGCTTAGCTAAGGCAGCGGTGACGGCTGCCTGTATTACGAGTTTCAACTGGTCTGGGTCCATGACGCTGTCTGTAGGACGAGGTGGGGGTGGGGGTGAGGGTGTGCGTCTTGGCACTGAACGGCGAATGCGATGGTCGTCGCAATCAGAGTCAGAATCACTACACTTTCGGCGAGTGGTTATATAGAAAAGGAAGGGTGAAGTCATATGCCTCTAATGTAAACAACGAAAACTCGAACACAACGCTTGAGGACGGAGGCAACAAAGTTGCAAACTTCCACGGATCGTATTACGTTGAACGACCAAACAAAACGAACAAGATGAAGGCAGACGGAAAAAAAAATTTGTGCGCGCATGCATTTGATGCGCTGCTTTTAGTAATTATTCAACAAATGTTTATATATTTTTGCTGCCAATAGTTTTCCGTCAACTTAATCCATTACTAGTTTCACGTATGTTAAAACTATTTATTATTTAATTTAATTTAAGAAAAGACACTTGCAAAAATGTGTTTATATGCTTATTTTTGTTTCGCAGGTTTAAGAGCAGTTTTAAAAAAAAGGTGCCCACTTACATTTTTTTGGTGTTGTGTTGTGTTCTAAACTGAAGTTGGTTTCTGTTTTTGTACACTGCTTGTCTCTGCCTCCCGCGCTGCCGTCTCCGCTGTCCAGATAGCTTGCGTGCTAATCTGGCGATAAGTCGCTGCCCGAAGAGCACCCGCGGCTTCGGTGTGACGTGAAATTAAGTTTGCGCTATAGCGCACCTCAGCCCACTGCACTCAAGAGGCGAGGTTAATGGCGTTGTAGATTTTTGAGTTCGTGGGTAATGACTAACGCACTGTCAAATACCACTGGTTGGGCGCCAATTATGAAAAGGGTTGGCCGGCGGTTAACGCGCGCGGCTTTTACTAATCAGGTGTCAGGCGGAGCCGTGACAATGAAAGATTAGGAGTTTACTTTTTATGCTTTATTACACCGAGCCAAGCGGAGCTGTAGCGTCAGAGACAAATTCAGAACTGAATATAAAATACAAGAATTCAAACTTAGGAGCTAGCATGAAAACGAAACACGTTGTTGCGATCTCATATTCATAGCGGCCACGCAAATCTGCAGTGTCTGCCGGCTACGTATCGACATCCGGCATAATGCTTACGTTGCAGTATGCCGATGTTGTCGTATTTCATGCGCCCGTGGGAGCGACGTTAGCTTTAGTTAACTTACACGTAGCATATTTTTCCTACGTGTTCCCTTAGAATGTCGTCTAAGGCTCTCTGGAAAAAAGACGGTGAGTTCTTTAAACCGAAACGTAATCGGGTGAATTCGAACTTTCCGCCGTTGATTGCGAACGCAGTTTTTTCTATGTCCTTCTCTTTAAGCGGTATCTGATGAAATCCGCTTTTGAGATCTAGAACGGAGAAATATTTATTGTCGTCCAATTGTGCGATTATTTCTCCAATCTCAGGGATAGGGTACCTATCCGAAATAGTTACGGAGTTGAGTTTTCGATAGTCGATGACTATCCTATACATTTTTTCTCCGGACGCGTCGCTTTTTTTGGGGACTATCCATACGGGCGCGTTGTATGGTGACCGTGAAGGTCGTATTATGCCGTCTTGCAGCAATTGTCCCATCTGTTTTTCTACCTCGGGTCTTAAAGAAGTTGGATACGGGTAGTGTTTGCTATACACCAGTGCGTCCGATGATGTCCTTATTTCCCCTATCACTCTGGTGGTGTAAGTTAATCTTTTATCTGGGTCCGCGAATAAGTTCGAATGTTTCTGGGTAAGTGAATTTATAAGATTCTTCTGGCTGTTCCACATATGCTCCATTCTGAGCTTTATGTTGTTTACTGATTGTGTCACTAGTTGTTTCACTCGGATACTATAATTTCCGTTTAATGTTAATATATTGTTTTTAACGTTAATAACCGCGTTTAGTTGTTTTAGTGTGTCGTTCCCTAGAATGCCGTGAAATGTCTTCAGTGTAGGTAATAAGAAGAATTTGATGGGTCTGTCTCTGTTATTGAACAGAGTGAGAAAAGTATGGTGAGTTATTGGGGTTTGTCCTCCTACAGAATTTGCGACAAATTTCTCTTCATTCTTTTTGGATGCGGAACCAGATTTGGTTGGATGTAGTTTTGGTTCGAACCAGTGTCTATGAGAAAGTTTAGTTTAGTGCCATCTTCCATGACACATTGGAAGTATGGCAGAGATGACCCGTTTAACCTAAAAAATGAACATCCGAAGCGTCGACGGGAGTCAATTCGCTTTCCGGTTCGTTTTCTTCGGATTGCTGGTCATACAGGCCCGTAATGCCCTCGGAATCAGCGCTAGCGAAATAGGCCTGTTCCTCAGGGTCAAGGTAGTAAAGGTCGCCCTCTACTCCCTCGGATGCCTCTTCTGGGACCCCCGTGGCAATGTGAAACTGCCTAAGGATTTTGGGTGGAGGTCCATTTAATGGGGCAGGTCGTTTCCCAGAAAAGTCGTTAACATTGGGTCTGTTCATGTAATTGACGTTACCCGAACGAATGGATCCATCGATATCCATTGGCATGGGTTTTGGTTGTGGTTTAGGGGCCGTTGGACGTGGAGGCGGATAGAATTGCCGTGCTGCCTGATAGTTTTAATTCGTAGGAAACTGGGGTCGTTGACCGTGTTTCTGTTGGTCAGCCGTTCCCGTTTGCCAGATCTGCGGATTCCCGGTAGTGCGTGGGTCTGTCATGTGTTGAGGAGCTGGATTATAATATAATCTAGGGTTGAAAGCTCTCCAATTTCCCGCAGAGTCTGCCGTAAACAATCTCCTTGGTATGGGCTTGTTAAGAACAGGAGGCTGCGCTTGCCTAGGAGGCAAAGGAGGAGCGTGTTGCCTGAATTTGGGCGTGAACGCGTTCCTTTGTTCCTGATTGTCGACCAATTCACACAAGTGTAAGGCGTGACCGAGATCTCTAGGTTCTTTGATAGCCAAGAGTCTGGGCAAGTCTCCATTTAATCCCCGTATGAAAGTATCTAAGGCCTTTTCTCGATAACTTTGTTTCATAGCATCAACACTATCGGGTTTTAATTCTTGCACGCTGATTTGATTAAGGATCAGCGATAGTTGATAGTAAACGGCCTGATAGAATTCGGCAATGGTCAATCGTCCTTGAGTCATCGAGAACAATTGATACTCTAGGGTCTTGAGGTCGCGTTTGTCGGCGAACTGATCTGTCAGGCATTTTGCAATCGCCTTCCAGTTCAGAGGGGTGTTATAGGATTCTAGCGCGGCATCGGCCTCGCCGGTGATTTTGTTCCTAATCGCCAACGTCATCAAATAATATGCGTTGGTATTTTCCCCTACCCTCGTACAAACTCATTATTCTAGATACGTTCTTCTTCCAAGAGCCAAATTCTGTACGGTTTCCCGAAAATTCTCTGATCAGTTTTGTAAGATCAGGTAATTTTTCGGACTCACCAGGTAGTGGGCCTATAAAGGGGACATCTGTTAAAGTTTCTAACTGTCCGCGTTTATTCAAAAATTCCCCAATGAAATCCGTTCTGCCTAATGTCTCTTTGATGAGAGTCACAATTACCTGTCTTAGTTCTGGGCTAGCTACCGGTGTGCTAGCGGCTGTTGGCCTGCTTCCCCCCGGTTGTTCCCCGCTATCCGTACCTATATTGAGTGCAGCTAATGCACTTGCCAATTCTCTATCTTTCGACATGTTGAAGGCTGAAGGGTTTATTTATTTCGGACAACACGAGAAATTGAATCGTTTATTTTATCTAGATTTAACTAATATATGACTTGGGCTTGTGGTTTTTTCTTTTTCTGAAATTGTAGTTTGTGTTATATCTCGATATATATTTCAATTCTTATAACTTATTGTATACTTCTTTTTAATAGATTTTTCTTTAAGTTATATTACTTATTTTCGACTTATTTGCGATAGGTATTTTGTCTGATTAAATTCTTTTTAAATTATTTTTCTTTTCTTTTTCAAAATAGTATTCGTTTTTAAACTTATTTTTCTAGCTTACGCGATAAATAACATTTTCGGCGACGTTCCCTCGATGAACCCTTGGGTTTTGTCCTTTTTGTCCCACGTTGGGCAGCGACGTAGCGGTGTTCGGATGTGGGTGACTCGGGACCCTTGGTGGCACTGAGTTCCTTCGAAGGCTCCTGCGGACGGGCACTACAGGAGAGTCGGCGATAGTTTTTAGACCGGTGAAACCGAACCTTAGAATCTTTCGCACTTGTTCACTGAACGCACTTGATGTTGTGGCTTCTTTTCTTGAAGGCACTTTTACACTGTGCGGTTTTTTGTCCCTTCTACATTTTTTTTTTGTAGTTGTTTTTATTGGGAAAGTGTTCACTTGTGGCTTTTTTAGGCACTGCGAAACGAACTTGTAGCTGTTTCAGGTACTTTGACGTTACGCGTGATCCTTTTTACGAAGGCTTTGTTTACCGGTCCCTGCTCGGGCGCCAATTAAAAGATATTTTAATTTTTTATGTTTTTAAAAACACGTCAGGTGTATTTTGTGTTTATTTTGGAACTAAACTTAAGTGAGTTTTACAATTACTAATTAGACCTATTCTCTGCCGACGTCGCTGATGTCGTCGAAGCCGTCGCTGCCGTTGTAGCTTTGCCGCTGCCGCTGTAGCTGCGCCGTTGTCGCTGGTGGTGTCCGATGTCGTTGGCGTTCCCACGACTTGGCCGGTGCAGACATTCTGCTGATGCAGCGCACGTGGCGGATGCACTGCCGTCGTCAATGTGCCTGTTCTTGCTGGGCTGTCGTTTGTTGTGCAATCGTTTGTTGTCTTCTTGGAAACTGCTGACCGCCTGCATGTGGCGGATGTTCTGTATGCAGTAGAGTCGGGGTATCATATTTGGTCTTAACTTATGCAACAACCATATGCACGACTGGATGCATCGGCAAAGCCATGTATCTGAACCCTTTGATACGTATTTAGACATACGTACCTAGGGATGCGGATTTTATGTAAATCGCATAACGTCATGGTAAACTTGTTCCATGTTGTGTGGAGACTCATTGGAATGGCTTCATCCCAGTCTATCTTCAGTCTCCACAACTCCTGAAACAACATTTTGGCCTTGGTAACAATTGGACACAGCAAACCAAGAGGGTCAGACAAACGAGAAGCTGCAGATAATATGTTGCGTTTCGTTGGCTTAGCCGAAGCAAAACTCTCCACATCGAGATGATATTTAAATATAACCTCTTGAGGTGCCCAGCGCATCCCAAGAGTTTTTACGGAACTCTGGTCATTAATGTTGAGAGTCACTTCTTCGCTACCTTTTGTTGTGAACGACAGATCGCTAAAGTTGGTTGCCCACTTGGCAAGTGGAAAACATCCTGATTCCAATATCTTTTGAGCTTCGTTGCAAATAGTGTTAAGTTCTTGTATACTATCTGCTCCTGCCAACATATCATCAACATAAAAGCACTTCTTAATCACATCTGATCCAATAGGATGTGATTGTGCGTGTATGTTGGCTAGCTCAAACAAGCAGCGTATCGCCAGAAAAGGTGCAGAAGCTGTACCGTATGTGACTGTATTAAGTCGGTATGCCTGAATATCTTGTGAACTATTTTCTCTCCACAGAATAAGTTGGAAATTTCTGTCTTTTTCAGAGACATTTATCTGCCTATACATTTTTGAAATGTCAGCAGTTACGGCATACTTATTCACCCGAAAATTAATAAGGATTGAATATAGCTCCCTCTGAATTGTCGGCCCCACCATCAGTGTTTCATTAAGTGAAACAGCTGTTGATGTCTTACTAGAAGCGTCGAAAACTACACGAAGCTTGGTGGAGGAACTTTCAGGCCTAAGAACGCATTGATGGGGAATATAATAATGCTGTTCTAGAGGAGTTGACTTCAAAATGCACATGTGTCCCAAATCTAAATACTCTTTCATGAAGTCATGGTACATAGTTTTAAGAACTGCATCATTTGATATTTTACGCTCCAATTGCAAAAAACGCCTTTCAGCAGTTTGAAAGGACAGGCCAAGAACTTTTGGATCGGTCTTAAAAGGGAGATCAACTTGGAAACGACCAGAAGATAGCTGCTTTACAGTTTTCTTGAAGAACAGTTCACAAGCCTGTTGTTCAGCTGTTTGGCGAACAGCCTTCGGTTCGAATGGATATTGATCCAATTCCCAGAAACGGTTAACTAACGAATCGAGAGAACAATTAGTTTGGGCCATTAAACACCCACTGAACTGATGCGAGATAGTTGGCTCCCGCTTGAGCCGTAACATCTGGGCCATGCTCTCAGACATCAAATTGATTTGGGAGCCACTATCAAGTAAGGCCCGTGCAGGATGCAACTCACCAAATCTGTCTTTAACATTAACGACAGCTGTGGCGAGAACAATTTGGTCATTGTTTGATACATGCCCTGAATACGAATCTGACATAGTCGCTTGAAGACTGCATACCTCACCTTGAGCAGGAGTAGTATACCTGTGAAGCAACGCATGGTGAGGCTTCGAACAAATTCGACATTTTGATGCCTTACATTTTGACACCATATGACCCACAATCAAACAATTTAGGCACAACTTATGTGTTTTGACGAATTCAAAACGTTGCATAACTGATGTAGCAGCAAACGATGGACACGTATCAAGATTGTGCGTTTCTGACTTGCAGAAGACGCACACAGACGATGATGAACGCCCTCCATCAGCACAAGCAAAGGACGATTTAAACTGATAGGGCTACTTAGCGTCAACTCGCGACCCTGTTTTGTCCCGAGTTGACTCTTCTGCTGACAGATACTGATATCTTTTATTCAATTGTCTAGCACAATCTTCCCAAGATGGCAGCATATCATAGTCAAGCTGCTCTTCAAAACGAGATTTGGTAACATGGTCTACCTTTGCCATGACAATGTGAATTATCATTGCATTAGCAATGTCTTTGTCGTTTCCTAACGACGACAACGAAGAATAAATATAATATGATCGATCTTAAACTCGATGCAGATGGTTTTGTCATGCTAGGTATATCAAACAATTGTGAAACTGTATCAAAATTAAAATTATAAGACATTTGTTGTCATACACTGCTTTGAGAGGGCCTTTGGGTAATTACAATCCGTAATTTTGGTACGGCTTAACTACCCCTAATGCTTCATCTGCCAAACAAGAAACTAGATGATTGAACTTTTCGACGTTTGACAAGGAATTGTCGTCATCGACTAAGCTTTCAAACAGGCACATAAAATGTTTGTACTCCGAATGTTTACCACTAAATGTTGGCAAACGCATTTTCGGCAACTGGGATCGGTGGCTCGAAGCTACGGAGCAATCATGATCAGTTCTTGGCCCTGAAGTCGGCTTGGATGCGTTAATATACAGTGCTCTTGTGACGACACACAAGTCCTCTAATGGCCCTCTAGAATCATTAAGAGGGCTTAAATTATCCAGATCAGTCTGTAGATCCATTGCCTTTTGTATATAACCTTCTAAAAGCTTTAATCGGCACGCTAACTCTGTTTTATCAGACGAAATGGTCTTTGCTTTAATTGCTGTTTGCATACGAGCAATATCAGCACTAACCTTGTCAAATCTTTGCAACCACATTTGTAATTTTGCACTTGTCTTGCTGATTTGTGGCTTTTCACTTGTCTTTTCGGACTCAGACATATTGAATAAAGAGAACACTTATAAAATTCAAAAGGAATAAGTGTCACAAACTTTTTGAGCTACCCTCGCAACAGCTGACTATGTAAATCTAACTTGCTTATACACACACACGCGCAAACTATGCGTTGTGTGAGCAAACAAACGAAAGTGATCCAAGCGATCCGAAATAAAGCAGGCTAAACTTTTGCTGTAACTACGTTTGTAGGCAGCAATGTAAAATGCGGGGTGCAGGGTATGCAATGCAACAAGAGAATATATGCACACGCACTCTAAGTGGTGTGTATATCAAACAAATGAAAAGAGAAACAAGAGAAAACGAAGATCAAATCAAACGTTTTCTGTGCTACGTTTGTAGACAGCAATAGAATATGCGGGGTGCGGGGTGACAAAATGCAAGCGTCGCCAAATGCTAGCGGCGCCGAATGCAAGCGAAAGAGAAGACGAAAGATTCAAAGCGCACGCAAAGAAACGGTCCGAGTTCAACGGACGCAACGACGAAAGGAAATATGTAGGTGTGTATGTGCAAACGCAAATATGTATATGCTTATAACTTTATGTATTAACAGATGTCATAAAATTCGCGGTTATATGTACATATGTATGTATATGCATATGTAGCAAAAGCGAAATTGCAAAAGGAACGCGATAATTTTGCGTTGGCACAATGACACACACAATTGATGACAATTTGACCACCAGAAGTTTTATATTTAACTAGAAAATGTAAATAAATATTGCCGTTTTGTGTGTTTATTTATGTTTATATCAAGATCATGCAATCGAATACTACTTGCTAGTAAATATAAGAACCAATATATGTATGTGTGTATGTTCATATGTGTATAACTCAGAACTGTTTTGTTCTATTGTATATAATATTTGGCGGTTATTTTGTGAGGTAGGCGCGAAATAAAATAATAATACTACATATGGCATTAAAGTATTAACATACATACATACATACTAGCCTATATATTTTGGATGCAAAGGTTATTACAGTAAGTGCCAGGAATTGAGCTGTTCACTAATTTTTATAATTTTATGTCGAACAAGCGACAATACAGTAAACTGTAAGCTCAATTTTTGACACTAATACCTGCAGACTGTCTAGGGAATCGATAGACATGGAACGACGACTATTTTCCATTATATCCAGCGGCGACAACAAATACGGCTTGGCAGATTAGGTCCAGCGGCGACGACGAATACGGCTTGGCAGGTGGCACACTTTGTTAATAATGTCTTTAATTTAATTTTAACCCACACACGAACGCGCAAGCAATAGCGAACCAGCACACAATAATTACTAAACAACTTAAATTGTTTATACAAACACACCGAACTCCCTGCTCGGGCGCCAATGAAAAATCTCTAAGCGTTTTTAGAGAGTCGAAATGAATTAAATAAATTGAGACGCGGTGGTTTCGATAATTACTACTTTATTGTTGTTGATGGCACACTTATTGCTACTTCCTTCACGAGAGCGAACTTTATACTAACTAGAGCGGTGACCACAACTTGGCCACGCACTCTCAAATTTTGCCGTCGGCAATTGCCGATCGACTCAAAGCAAGAGAGTGTACTTTAAATTTACCGACACTTCATGTGCTCTCTTAAATTCTATCTTATTTACATATTTTTTACATTGACGAGCTCCAACAGCTGTCTTCTTCGGCACTATCTTGTGTAGCTTCGCCAAAAAATGTTTGTTCGATAGTTATTCTAGACAATGCATCTGCAACATGATTTTTTTTCCTTTGATATTTTTTATATCAAAGTCGTATTCCGAAAGTCTAATTTTCCATCTAGTTAATTTTGCATTTGGTTCTTTTAATTTGTGTAGCCAACACAATGGTTGGTGATCGGATGCTATTTCAAAATGTCGTCTTAATAAGTAGTGGCGGAATGTTTAAGTAACCCAAACTATGGCTAGTAATTCTTTTTCTATGGCGCTGTAATTGATTTCGTGTTCGTTTAGAGTTCTACTAATGTAGCTTATAGGATGTCCGTCTTGAGAGAGTACAGCGCCTAATGCTACGTTGCTTGCGTCGGTTGTTAATATAAATTTTCTTTCGAAGTTAGATATTTTTAATATAGGATCTTCGGAAATTAGTAATTTTAGTTTACGGAATGCTTCTATGTAGTCCTTTTGGTTTATATCTATCTTGACTCCTTTTTTCAGACATTTAGTTAATGGTTTGGCGTTATCGGAGAAATTAGGTATGAATTTTCTGTAATAATTTTCTGATTCCAAGAAATGCTTTAATTTCTTTGGTTTTGGTTGGAAGCGGATATTTTTGTATGGCTTTAATTTTTTCAGGATTTGGTTTAATTCCGTCTTTAGTGATAACGTGTCCTAGAAAGGTTGTTTCTTGTCTTAAAAAAAAGCTAATTTATCTAGCTGTAATTTTAGATTAGCTTGAGATAATTTCTCGAAAACTGCTTGAAGGGACTGAAGATGTTCTTCTAAAGAGGTAGAAAAAACTATGATATCATCTAGGTATACTAGACAGTTTCTATTTAGGAGCGGACGGAGTAGATTATTCATACAGCGCTGGAAAGTAGCCATGGCATTTTTAAGCCCAAATGGCATTCTAGTGTATTCATAGTGCCCGTATTTGGTTGAGAAAGCTGTTTTAGATATGGATTCCGTATCCATCTCTATTTGATCCTCGATGGCTGAGGAAGGATGGCTGCGGTCAGCTTTTGGAGAAGTAGCCTACGAGCAGCAGGTATGCGCTTACTCGTGGCCCTGCGACGGTGGTGTCGTTAGGGAAACTCCCTCGAAGGTCCTCCACTTGACGGGTTCGTCAGGAGTGGATTCCAATCGCGACGAGCTGTTACGGTGGGCGGTGCACTTGGTGTGGTTTCCTTTAATAGCGCGGCAGGTATTTGCCCACGCTAGGAAACACTGCTGTGATTGTTTAATACTCGCGTTGCCGGGCAGGGCCGACAACTGTGCTGTTCACGCACAACCGTGCCCACGGGAATGGAGTTCTCTGGCCCCCCGCAGAATGTTTAAGCACTAGCATGAACATGTACTAGCACTGCATTGTACAGTACGACACTATACTGCACTACACTGCTGTGCTATCGGCAAGACTAGCAGCTATCAAGGATATTGTCCCATGCAGCGATCCCTTATCTGTGATTACGACCGGCTACAATATTTTATGACCTCACGTACACACATGTTTACGATAAGTAAAAAGGGATCGCAACTATTTTGTATTAAATAATAATTATCCCACGCTGCGTCTTTCTAGTGCAGCATATATAAATAGAGATAAGTAAAATAACCACCACCGCGGTTTCTTACAACACCGCATTAGATTTAAGAATCAGTTCTAAATAAACTAGCAAAGTGTAGAGACCTACAATCTTCTACATAGGCAGTGGAAATAAACTCATAAAACTGTTTAGAAGTGTAATTTCTTTACAGTGCAATACCGGATACGAGTCGGAGCTGGAATTGAGACTACGCGGCATGGACTTGCCCACGTACCGTACCGAAAGTAAAACGCTGAGTTAGTTTTACAATGTGCCAGTTTAGCCTGCAGCGCAGCGACGCTTATATGCATATCTTATGTACTTATATATGAATTGTCGCCAAGCGACGACTCTGGAGGAGGAGGAATAGTGGATGCTCGTATTACGCACACACTTGGGCCGGACTGTTTATGTACATATTGCAACAAAGTGCTACAATGTGATTGTATGTTATGATTACATACGAGTACAGTGATTAACCGATATAAGTGCATACCACAGTACATAAGGGAACCTATTAGCGATTGATATTCTGTTGTATTTACCTTGGCGCAGTCGTTATCTTGGCAGGAAACTTGAAATCCAAGCTCAAGTGGCGTGGACGCTGATCGGCAGTTCTGCATCCTATCAGTGGCTAGTAAAGATTCTATGTACTTTTTTTGCGACATAGTCACAGGTCCTCGTTCACCAATTCGCTTAACTTCCATTCCAAAAAAGAATTTGTCTCGAATCTTTCTTTTGATTTTATCAATGTTTCTCTCGGTAGGACAAATGATAATTAAGTTGTCTACGTAAACTGCAATGTACTTCTGCTCTGTAAGATCTTCATAAAGACACGACTCGCTTTTACATCTTTTGAAATCTAAATTTCTCAAAACCTCATCCAGTGTATTATTCCAGGATCGTCCAGATTGTTTTAGGCCATAGATTGCCTTTTGCAGCTTTAATACATTCGTTGGGTGACCCCGTCAACAAAGTTCTCCGGCTGCTTCATGTAAACCGTTTCTTCCAAAGTACTGTTTATGTATGCATTACATATGTTCACTTGGTGCATACATAGCTCCTTCTCTGCGGCGATAGCAAATAGCATTCGAATTGCTTCGTAACGTATTACTGGAGAGAATGTTTCCCAGTAATTGGCTCCAAACTGCTGCCCGCATTCTTTGGCAACTAGTCTAGACTTGAATCGCTCGATTTCGTCATCTTTGTTTCGTTTTATACGTAAAACCCATTTTGATGCAATGCCCTTTTGCTTGGGAGGTAGGTCCACCAAGTCCCATGTCTTGTTCTTTCTTAAAGCGTCCATTTCCGTTTGCATTGAATCTTGCCAGTTACGAAGACTGCTCAACGCTTCTGCAACGGATTTCGATGTTTCAATGTCTTCCGAACTATCCAGGTAACTTAGTACATTGTACTGCTTTTTGGGGCCTGCCGCGTTGGCCTCTCCGTACAATTCTTGGTCATCCTGGTCCACGTGTAGAAATTTCCGCCTGTTCCGATGGCTCTTCTGCATCGTTGGCGCTGACAAACTCTTCCCCTTCTTCGTCTGAGTCACTGCGCTCTGTGTCCTGTACCTCTTGATTTACCGGCTCCGGCTGTAAGATTTCGACACGTGGCTCGAGACGAATAACACTTATCGCAAAATCTATTCTTGAGTTCTGTGCAGCTGAAGCTGGGAAGTGCGAAATTAGGTCGTGTTGTAAACTTGCTAGAGTGGGCAAGTCGCAATGAATAGCGTTCACGACGTCAGGATTAACGACTTCTTTCAAGGCTTTTAATAAGTAACCCTTTTTAGTAAAACTGATCAAATGGCGAGTTTTACTTCGGAACAGCACTAGGTTCCGCTTGAGCAGGAACTGTGCTGCCTCCAGAATGATCTGGTTCCTGAAGCAATTTAACGGTTTATCTGTGGTTTCGACCGTGTAGCTCAGGGAGAGCTCGCTGTGAATAGTCGCAGCGTCTGATTGGGGTTCGTTTTGTAAGGCATTCAGATTCTGTCTAGAGAGGGCATCTGCCACGAAATTTTCTTTGCCAGGTTTGTAGAAAACTTTGGCATTATGCTGGTCAATATAAGATTTCCACCTCTTTATCTTGGCGTTCGTTATTTTGCTCAGGCTGTTTGAGGGTACGGGATATCATGGTGATTGGCCTACCCTCTTGAGATAGGACTGCCCCGATGCCACCTGTGGTGAGGTCAAAGGGTTTTTTGAAGTCGGGGTATTTGAGTATGACATCTTCGGATGCCAGAATGTTACGAAGCCTTTGAAAAGCGTTACGTTAAGTTTCATTCAACTCAACGCAAATCTTCTAAGACATGTGCCTACTCACCGAACCATTCTCCCCTTTTAGGATATCTGTTATCGGACGAGCTATTTCGGCAAAGTCTTTGATGAAGACTCTGTAGTAGCTGGTCAAACCAAGGAAAGATTAAACACTATTGACGCTATCTGGTTCAACATTGGCCTAAAGCTAGCCCCAGAGGTCAATCAAAATGTCATTAAATGATGTCGAGTTAACGACGCGGCCACACGACATAAATTTCCTGCAGGCGCACATCAATCATAAAGATAGACAGATAGTTAGATAGATACATTGAAGGAAATGCATTAGTATTCCCAGGCAATTATCTTGGTGCGGTTTTGCTATAATTTATAGAAACAAACTCAGTACAGTATATTGTTTAAATTAAACTGTATACTATCCTTGCATACATTTATTTACTTCTATTAGCTTGCTTTCTCTGCAAATAGTCAAAGGTTCCAATTAATTCCCGCATTCAAGAGCTTGACAAGAACATACAATACCATTTGGAATGTTTGCTATTCACTGGGCAGGGCTAGTTACCATCTCATCTGTCAATCGCTGCCAGCAGGAGGATAAGAGAATGAATTACGCGACATGTTGGAAAGGCTATGTGGAGAATACTATGCTTTTGTTTTGTGTGTGTGTGTGTTTTTATTTTTTTATTTAAAAACGGCGCTCTCAATTCCTCTCGCGGAAGAATGGTCCCAAAAAGAATCAAGAATATCACACCATTAAACAGTTAGCTAAGGCAGTTAGAGTTTTTTTTTTTTTTAGTTTGGAGCTTTTATTTGTTGAATCTTTTCAGTACCGAAAACTAACAACAAGTTAACAAATCTTAAGTGTAAATACTAATTACCAGTACATTTCTTGTACTGTATTATAAAAGCGGCCCTAAATAAAATTACTGCTGGGTTGGCAAGTCGTTTCGACGTAGGCGTGATCGGCTGCTTAGCCTTGTTAGACTCCTCGCGAGCTGGTTAGGATGCGTTGATAGCTTGTTAAGGTACTTTTCCTTTTTTTCCGCAATTTCGTCTTTTACAGGTGGCACGTTTAGATCTTTGTGAATGTTGGCGTTTCGAACATACCACGGTGCCCCGGTGATAGTTCTCAATATCTTCGTCTGGGCTCTCTGAACGATATCGATGTTGCTGTTGCTGGCATTTCCCCATAGCTGGCAGCCGTAAGTCCAGATTGGTTTTAGCACTGAGTTGTAGAGCAGCACCTTGTGGTCCAAACTGAGTGGTGAGTGGGAGTTGATAAGCCAATGAAGGCTGTTGGCCTTCAGTTTTAAGTGAGTTCTCTTGGCTTCGATGTGTCGGCGCCAAGTTAGTCTTCTATCGAGGTGTACACCCAGATACGTCACTTCGTTTGCTGTTGGAAGTGCGACGTTGTTCAGCGTGAGCGGTGGACAATCTTGCCTGTTAAGGGTGAAAGTTACTTGCTTGCATTTTTGTTCGTTTACCTTTATGCGCCAGTCGGATAACCACTTTTCCACGTCGACCAGGTAGATGGCTAGCTGAGATGATGCTTTGATTGGGCATCTGGAGCGGCTGAGAATAGCTGTGTCATCCGCAAATGTTGAAACTGTCATGTTGCTGCTTGTAGGGATGTCTGCTGTGAATAGGACGTATAGTGTTGGGCCTAGTACGCTGCCTTGTGGGACACCGGCTTCAATACTGTGTTCGTCGGATATCGCAGTGTTGCACCTTACTACAAACTTCCTGTTGTAGAGGTACGACTCTAGCAGTTTATGAGTGTTGTTTGGAAGCGTTGTTTTGATTTTGTACATCAGACCGTCCAGCCAAACTCTGTCGAATGCCTGCGAAACATCTAGAAATATCGCAGAACAGTATTCCCGTTTTTCAAATGCGTTTCGTATTTCTGATGTTATGCGGTTAACTTGCTCAATAGTTCCGTGTTTTTCGCGAAAGCCAAATTGGTGTGCTGGTATTGTGTTGTGCGTGTTCAGGAATGGAGTAATAGTCAGAGACAGTAGGCATTTTTCGAAAAGTTTCGATAAGCAGGATAGAAGGCTTATGGGTCTGTACGACGATGGAACAGTGTGATCTTTTCCCGGCTTTGGTATCATTATTATTATTGACTTTTTCCATCTTCCTGGAAAGTAGCCAAGTTTGTTGATGGCATTGAAGAGCTGGGTAATGCTGCATACGGCACAGTAAGGCAGCTCAATAATCATCTTAGGGGTAATTAGGTCGCACCCTGCTGATTTTTTTGGGTTCAGATGTTCTTTGATGATTTTTGAGATTTCGTTTGAGCGAAACACAACAGGAGCATGATGAGGCTGGGAGTCGTCTGTTGCGGGCGGAATTTCGAACGTGTTAGTTACAGAATTCGGTTGGAAGACTTTTTGTAGATGAGTGGCAAAAGTGCTGGCTCTATTTTTGTCGCTACGGGCCCAGCCACCTGTGTGGTTTCTAATAGGGACCACTGGTACTGTGGGTGAGCCAAGAGTTGAGTGAGCTTTCCACAGTGAGTTTTTTGTACTGGATGTTGATAATTTTTCAATATAAGTACGTTGGGCAAGCTCTTCTTCTTGCTTTAGAGCTTTTGTAAGTTTGCGTGTGGCGTCTTTTAACTTTTGTTTTGCCAACGGTGATCTGGAGGACTGCCATTCTCGCCGTAGACGCCGTTTTTCGAGAATTAGTTGTTCGATTTGCAGGTTGGTCTTTTTGTGATTTGTAATTTTGCTTACTGTTTGCGGCGTTGAGCAGCGAGCTGCAGCAACGATGATTGACTCCAGTGAGTTAACAAAACTGTCAATGTCAGCTTCAGCTTCGAGAGGTGGGTTAAGCTCAATGTGTGAGCTTATGTATTTTTTGTATTTGAGCCAGTTGGTTTTTTCTGAGGTCAACTTATCAGAGTGGTTTGCTGGTTCTGGGTGTCGGAGCAGATTTATTAGGAGGGGCGAGTGGTCAGATGATAGGTCTGAAAGGCACTCGGCGGTTATCAAATTACGGGGAATGTTTTTGGTGACTGCGAAATCAATTAGATCAGGTAGTTTTTTGGGGTCAGTAGGCCAGTATGTAGGTGTGCCAGGAGAAACGTGGTCGAGTTTGTTGTTTGCTTTTATAATGGCGTTGTAGAGCTGTTTCCCTTTTGGATTCACGAGTCGAGACCCCCAGTGTGTGTGCTTGGCATTATAGTCCCCAGCTGCTATAAAATGTTCTCCAAGTGAGTTGAAGAATTCCATAAATTGGTCTTCGGATAAAGTGAAACGAGGTGGGCAGTAAACAGCGGCTAAAGTAAGCTTGTTACCATTATCCAAATGAATTTTTAATGATGTTGCTTGTAGATAGTTTTTGGCAGTCTCAATATGACAGTGGTGCTTGAGACGGCTTCTTATCAAAATCCCGGTCCCGCCGTGGGCCTTACCATCAGGGTGATTGGTTCCGTAGAAGATATATCCTCTTATGTTGAAGTTATATTTGTTTGTGAGGTGTGTTTCCGAAAGTAGCATTACGTCGATGTGCTTTTCGAGTATGAATTGAGCTAGCTCAAGTTTGTGCTGTGAAACGCCGTTGGCGTTCCACGTAGAGATTCTTAGCGAGGCCATGAAGATGATTATTTTGATTGTTGTGATACAAGTAATTGTATCAACATGTTTTGATTACGCATTAGATCTTGCATGGTTGTCCGCATAAACGCCATAAACTCCGCCATGCTCTGCTGCAAGGTAAATATCATTGCTTCGAAATTGTTTTGTTGTTGTTCCATTGGCTTTTTGTCTTGTACCGAATTGAAGTCCACGTTTTTGGCTTGTGAACATGGCGCACTGAAGGCTGGGGGCTCTAGACCTGATCTTAGAGCGCTTGCATATGACGCGTTTTTTGGTAACGAATCCTGTACCAAGTGAGGATCTGGCTGCGGTAGAGAAGAAAACTTCTGGGTTGTTTTTGGAGGGTATTTTTGTGATCGGTGCGTTATGTGAGCGTACAGTGGCTACGCGCTGGTTAATGCGGCTTTTGAGATCTTTGTATACTGGGCAGCCTCTGTAGTTGGCTTTGTGATTGCCTCCACAGTTGCCACACCTTCTTCCACTTGGGTCTTCTTTGGGTGTATTGCAGCTGGCTTTGTCGTGGAGCTCGCCACAGACTACACACACTGTGCGCAGCTTGCAGTAAGACTTTGTATGGCCGTATTCTTGGCAGTTCATACATTGTACCAGATTGTTACGTTTGTGAGGTTCTTCTACGGTGATTCTACGATGTAGTAAAAATTGGAGTTTGTAGATTGGATGCACATCGTTTCTTTTCGGCATCTTTGCTTCTGGTGCAAGTTCCACCTTGAAGAGTGGTTGCGGCTGTCTATTTTTGTTTAAGATGTTGAAGACTGATTTTGCGGTAAATCCTTTATCCTGTAGCGCCAGCTTTATTTCGTCTGGTGTTACATCAGGCTCAATGCCCTTTAGTACGACTTGCAGGCCCTTGCAGCTTTTTAGCTGGTATGTGTAATAGCTTTTTTCTCCTTCGTCCAAATACTTTGTTAAGGCTCTAAAGTGTTGTTCAGACTTGGTCTGAACTTTAGTTTCATGAATGTTGCCCCTAACTAAGGGAATTATGTGGAAATTTGCGTCACCTATGAGCTTTATTACGTTGTTTACAAATGTACTAGAGCTTTTCTCGCGTACAAATATTGGTGGTGGCTTTGGCTTATTTTTTGTCGCTTCCATCAGCTTCAACGGGCAGGTCTTCAATAGTATCTGCCAAAATGTCAAACCTGTTGGCATTGTTCGGTACTTCGCCTAAAGTTGTGCTGGCGTTGGCGCGTGTGAATTTTGGTTTGTTTACATTTATTTGTGGGCTTAGCTTTCGTTTTATTTGGATGTAGCGATCCATTCCAGTCTGTATGGCCGGCTTTGCGTTTTCGTTTTCGTGTGTTGTAGTTTGTTTGGCTGACTGCGCAGCTTTCGTTGTGTTTGTATGTGTTGAGCGGGCAGTCGGCATCGGTTTTGTATTGGTTATTGGGGTTGTCGCGACAATTGAAGAGTTTGTGCTTGCTTTTTAGTTAAGAGCCGACGTAGGGGGGGAAAACCCCCAGGCCGGCACTAGGTGCGATATTACCTAGTTGTAAATTCCATTGAAAGTAGAACTCACGACGAATGTAGATTTGAACAATTTATTCTTCTCAACTTATTCTAACAAATATGGGAATTGCTTCTGGTTGATTCTGCTGGTCTCCAAAGAGTGCCCGTCCGCTCCTCGGCTATGAGCCGTTGAGCCCTCGGCCAGCCAGCATAAGTGCTGACCAAGCGCAACGTGACTCCCGCTGCCGCGTTCGGGTGTCGCAATGTTGGTGGTGCTGTGCCAGCACGATCAACATTGTTGTTTATATTCGGCTGATGCGGCGGTTGTCGGTTTTTGGCTGACACCGTGGAGTAGCCGTGCTGACGCTGATGCGCTGACGCAGCAGCGGCGACGAGGCAGGAAACGCGCAACGCGCAGCTCAATGACCCGTTCAGCCCCGACACCAGTTGTACGGTGTGAGGGGCAAGGGAAGCGTTTAGCTGGTGTTAACTCCTCCCCGCCTCAAGATCTGCGTCCCGCAGATCAATGGACCTTGCCTGGCTCGGCTTGGCCCAACGCCTCTAAGTTCGCGGCGATGTCGCGGACATTGGGCAGGCCTTTGGGGGACGTCAGCTTCTTCCATAGAAGATAAAATCCAGATAGTATGCAGATGGCGAGTGCCGCCTCGGTGAGGAAAGAAGCTAGTAGTTCTCCGGTCACGTTGGACATCTTCTCAAGATTTCGCATGCTCACGTCGTGGACATATTCCAGGGAAAGTTGAAAGTTGTTGGCCGTTATGTGGCTCAGTACGGCCGGCATCGCCATTAGATGACTGATCGAGTAACTGGAATAGTTTTGGCCGTCGACCGTTATCGTCTCGTTTGCGAATTGGATGATGAAGGAGCCGTTCAAGTTGTAGTTTTTTGCAGCCGTCCCCAGAGTTCCGTTAAAGTTGGTCAGGTAGAGCATTCCATCGTCAACTTGCTTGACCACTCGTTGATTGCTCCTTTGGTATGAGCACTTGGCCTGGCCGCCTTTCAGTAGTCGGGGGATACAGCTATCCTCTTTCAATTTCTGAAGCTCCTCCTCCCGGCAAACAGAGGTATTGCCAATGGAAAGGCAATCTCCCAGGACAGCATATGTTTCGCTCGAGCTAGCAGCTAGCTTATGGTGTTCCAGTATAATCTGCCTTCCCTCGCTTATTGTCGCGTATAGGTGCATAAGGCGGTACTTCTCAGCCGCTACCTTTGGGAACGCCAGTATGTAGAGCAATAAGGTTCCATTGGTTACGATGGTTGGCCGAGAGAATTCGATGGCTTCGATCGCATTCTTATATGGCAAGTTGTCCACTTCTCTCAGTATGGTTTCAATCTCGCCATGATCCAGCAAATTTGAGTCGACTATGCTGGTTTTAGCCAGCTGGCAAGCTCTGACGACTTCGGAAACCTGGTTAGATAGGATGATGGATTTGTGTAGCACCGTCGTAGTGGTGTACAAATCGCTGTCCACCGCATTCACCTTTGCTATGACGTTGTTTAATTGCTCGATGGATTCGTGAGTCGCGTCGAACAGACGTGCATTTATTCTTAGTTGTTGGTCATTGTTCTTCGATGCCATCCCTTGCGCAGCCAAAACAGCGTTCCAGTCAGCAGCATCTGGAGATCCAGCTATCCATTTCCAAGCCGACCCCAGCCAATCCAATGAACGGGATTTGCGCCCCGTTCGTCCGGAAAGCCTGTTAATTCCCTCTATGGCTGTGTTGAGGTAGTAATCGACCAAAGCTTCGGCTCTTCTGTCCGCCAAAGCAGCTGTTTCTCGTGCGATTTCCTCGGCCAATCTGTTCATCTTTGCAAGATCGACGAGGTGCGCTAGTTTGAAAACGCCGTTGGTCCTCCATACTTCGCCGTGTTGTAAGGGGATCACTGGCCCCTCGTACTTATATACGTGGGCGGGACTCACAACGCACGCAGGAATCAAGCTTACAAAAAGACAATTTGTAAATAATCGATCGTTTTCAAGTTGGTCTTAGGCTACATATTGTGTGTGTAAATGGGTGTAGGGTACATTTTATGTATTTATTTGTATTTTATTTTTATATATTTGTAATTTTTTATTATTTTTTGTGTTTTTTTTTTTTATGTGTTTTCTTTTATATAGTCTTAATATTCTTAATTTATTTTTATGGGTGTTTTGTGTTTGATAGTTTTTATGGTGGGTGGAATATCTCATCAAATTGCCACTGCTTGTTTTACTAATTTATTTTGAAGTTAATTTTACTTTTTATTCTTATTAGCCAAAGCCATGCCTCAATTCCTCAGATCAGATTTGTGGAAGGTTTTCCCTGATCTGGTTCTAATCGTTACCTTGTTATCTTCCTGTACTTTTTCGCATCTGAACCTCGGCTTTTCTTTCGTTTTTATTTGCTTATTAGCAACAAAAACTTCATCCCCCGATTCATAAGATTTGGGCTCATTCCTAGTTTTATTCCGAGCCATGTTAGTTCTAGCTTGCTTATGTTCGATCAAACCCCTTATGTCTTCTAAAGTCTGCCGTCGGAAATCTGTCAGACCCTGATAGTTTATCCTCGACGAGCGGTCGAAGAAAATATCAGCTGGTTTCCGATTCGTCACTGAATGGACGGAGGTGTTATAACGGTCCACCGCTATCGGAACCAGTTCGACGGGTTTGAAGGTGGGGAGTTCATTCTTAAGGCAACGATAAATTTCTAGGAACGTAGAATGGAATCTCTCGACTTGTCCATTTACTTCACTCTTCTGGGTCGGAGCATAATAAAGGTTAATGTCCAGAGACCGGAGATAATTGAGCACTGTTGGGCACAGTAGCCCTCGCTCGTTATCTGAAACCAAAACCTTAGGGGCAGTGAAGTAATGGAGAGCTTCCACTAGGGTTTCCCGCAGATGCACGGATGCTTTTGACTGCAGATGGAAAAGTTTGGCAAACTTGCTGAATTTATCAATGCAGCTTAGGTATAGCCTTTTTTCGAGCATGAAAATATCGATGTGAAGTATTTCACACGGATAGTTTGGGATAGGCGTGGCCTGTAAGTTAGGCTTATTAGGATGTCTGTCGTATTTGAAGAGTTTGCAACAGTGGCATGAGGAAGTTTGCAGGCGGATCGTACTGGACATCCGCGGGAAATAAAATCTTTCTAAAAGTTGGAGGCGAATCTCCGAAGGGCCCCTATGTGCTCTTCGGTGTTCCTTCTCGATTATTTCGCAAATTTCTTCTGCGTCGGCCACGTCCGCCACCAGACGCTGCGTTATACGAATTTTGAATAAAAGAAAACTCG
Organism: Zaprionus capensis; assembly: GCA_018903675.1. Classification (NCBI taxonomy): domain Eukaryota; kingdom Metazoa; phylum Arthropoda; class Insecta; order Diptera; family Drosophilidae; genus Zaprionus; species Zaprionus capensis. Next base: position 34,026 of record JAEIFN010000154.1, on the reverse strand, counting down.
CTAAGCAGACGGATTGGAAAAGTTGCAAATGCTCTTCTGGAATTTTGACGCCGTTAATTATTACAGGTCGCAGATACGACTGTAAAGAGTTAGTTAAATCAGCGAGTGATCCATCGTGAAGAGGAATCAAATGGCGAGTGTAACCTGGGTGCGGGTATTCGCATAAATACTCTGACCTGGTTGTGTCGAAAATGAGTTGATTCTTGAAGACATTGACCGGAGATTCAACGTGAGGAATCAATTTTGTACTGTCATGAGAAGCGCTATGGGCAGTATCCAAAGACTGCATATCATCGTCTGGGTTTGCCTTCAAATCAGTACCCAACTGGTTAAGCTGAGGCGGAATACGTGAAAGCGCATCCGCCACAACGTTAGATTTCCCAGGTTTGTAGATGAGTTCGCAGTTATATTCTTCTATACGAGCCTTCCAGCGTTTCAGTTTTGCATTGAAATTTCTATTGCCCAAGGCAAACGTGAGGGGTTGGTGGTCAGTGTATACCCTAATGGTACCAGCACCATATAAGTAAGCCCGAAGGTTGTCTAATGCCCAAACTATAGCGAGCATTTCTCTTTCAACAGTTGCGTAATTTTCCTCTGTTTTGTTTAGTGATCGGGAAATGTACGCTAACGGCCTATCTTTACCATGGTCGTCTTGTGAAAGGACAGCTCCGATGGCATAATTAGAAGCGTCCGTCGTTAAGTGGAATGGCTTAGTAAAACATGGGAACGCTAGTATCTCGGAGGAAGATAAGATTGACTTTAAATCCTTAAAGGACTGTATAGCCGTTTCGTCCAGCGTAATTGGAACCTTGCTTGATTGCGAGGATTTTATATTAGCATACAGTCCGCGCGTCAAGTTCGTGAGGGGCTTCGCTACCTTCGCATAGTCTTGAATGAACTTCCTGTAGTATGATGTCATGCCGAGAAATCTCTTTAATTCTTTAACAGAAGTTGGTGGTGGCATTTCGCCGATCGCTTTGACTTTCTTCGGATCTGCCTTAATGCCATCAGCCGTGACGACGTATCCCAAAAATTCTACTTGCGTGTCCAGGAAATGCGACTTTTCAAGGTTTACCTGGAGGTTTGCTTTTGACAAGCTTGCAAATATCAATCGGAGATTTTTCCAGTGTGTATCATAATCTCCACTGAAGACGATGATGTCGTCAATATAAACATAGCACACCTTGCCAATATGCTCGCGTAAAACATCGTCTACCATTCTTTGGAAGATTGCAGGTGCATTCTTCAAACCGAACGGTAGACGGAGGAACTCGTACTTTCCATTCAAAGTAGAGAAAGCTGTTTTGGGGATGTCGCTATCCTTCATGTGGATTTGATGGAAACCAGAAGTCAAATCTAAGGTGGTGAAATATTTGGCATTGCCCAGACTGGCTAGCGTGGCGTTTATGTCTGGGATGGGGTAGGTATCGGATATGGTGACGGCGTTTAACCGCTTGAAATCGACTACCATGCGATATTGTTTTTCCCCATTTGGTTTAGGTTTTTTTGGAACTATCCAGATAGGGGAATTATAAGGGCTATTAGAAGGTCGAATTATGCCGTTCTGCAGTAATTCGTCGATTTGGCGTTCGACCTCACCGCGCATGTTGACTGGGTATGGGTAACTTTTGGTATAGATCGGGTCTTGTGTGTTGGTGCGGATTTCAGCCTTGACGGCCGTCTCCACGGACATTCCAGGTGAAGGGGGCTCAAAAATGTGGTAAAACTCTTCGAGAAGAGAATTCAAAGTTTCCTGCGTGCCGTCTGGGTGTTCGGCGGCGAGCAACGAGTTGACGTTTAATGAAGCTCTGGCCAAAAGAGGGATTTTAATACCTGGGGTTATTATTAAGCAATTGTTTTTTCTATCTATTATGGCTTTCAAGTCTTTGAGAGTATCATCTCCAATGATACCATCGAAAGACTGTAAATTTGGAAGAACGAAGAAGGTAATGTCTGAGTCATTTCCCAATGGCTCGAAAAATTTACCAACCAGGCGATGTGTTATCATAATGTTACCTCCCGCGGACTGTACCGAGAAGGGTTTGTGGACCGTGGTACAGCCGGCTGCAAGCTTGTGGCTTATAAAGTTTTTGTTCGCCCCAGTGTCGATCAAAAACTTTAGCCTCTCTCCCCCCCTTGTCGCGTATTCTAGGTACGGTACACTGGAGAGGCGTTGGTCATAAAATTCGCCTCCTCCTGGGTTTCGAGGTTCTGTGGGGAGTCTGTGGCCTCTTCTGCTACCTCCTGTGGAGGATAGTCATTGGCTTCCGCGACAACTTGAGACGCGTCAGCATAATAAACCTCATGTGAAAGGACTTGGTTGCCCTCACTAGTTGTTGGGGTTGGCGGAAGTGGTGCCAATTCTACGTGGTACAATCTTTGTGCTTTTCGGAATGGGTTGCCGCCTTCGGACGCTCTTTTCGTGCCGGAGTCTCCTCCCTGGCGACCGCTGTACCCTGATTGGTAAGATTGGCCCGACTGGTTAGACTCCAGTTTAATGGCCTGTCTAGGACCCTGACTTCTGTAAGAATTTTGCGAAAATCTGCCCGAACCAGGAGAAAAAAGGGGGTCGGAATGGTGCCCTGGGCTGATGTTGGAATGGGCCCGCAAATCGTGGGGCGCCTGACGGTTGATAAATCTGAGGTGTGGAGGTCTTTGACCTTACATTCTGCAATCCAATACAATAAAACTAGGAATAAAACTAGGAATGAGCCCAAATCTTATGAATCGGGGGATGAAGTTTTTGTTGCTAATAAGCAAATAAAAACGAAAGAAAAGCCGAGGTTCAGATGCGAAAAAGTACAGGAAGATAACAAGGTAACGATTAGAACCAGATCAGGGAAAACCTTCCACAAATCTGATCTGAGGAATTGAGGCATGGCTTTGGCTAATAAGAATAAAAAGTAAAATTAACTTCCAAATAAATTAGTAAAACAAGCAGTGGCAATTTGATGAGATATTCCACCCACCATAAAAACTATCAAACACAAAACACCCATAAAAATAAATTAAGAATATTAAGACTATATAAAAGAAAACACATAAAAAAAAAAACACAAAAAATAATAAAAAATTACAAATATATAAAAATAAAATACAAATAAATACATAAAATGTACCCTACACCCATTTACACACACAATATGTAGCCTAAGACCAACTTGAAAACGATCGATTATTTACAAATTGTCTTTTTGTAAGCTTGATTCCTGCGTGCGTTGTGAGTCCCGCCCACGTATATAAGTACGAGGGGCCAGTGATCCCCTTACAACACGGCGAAGTATGGAGGACCAACGGCGTTTTCAAACTAGCGCACCTCGTCGATCTTGCAAAGATGAACAGATTGGCCGAGGAAATCGCACGAGAAACAGCTGCTTTGGCGGACAGAAGAGCCGAAGCTTTGGTCGATTACTACCTCAACACAGCCATAGAGGGAATTAACAGGCTTTCCGGACGAACGGGGCGCAAATCCCGTTCATTGGATTGGCTGGGGTCGGCTTGGAAATGGATAGCTGGATCTCCAGATGCTGCTGACTGGAACGCTGTTTTGGCTGCGCAAGGGATGGCATCGAAGAACAATGACCAACAACTAAGAATAAATGCACGTCTGTTCGACGCGACTCACGAATCCATCGAGCAATTAAACAACGTCATAGCAAAGGTGAATGCGGTGGACAGCGATTTGTACACCACTACGACGGTGCTACACAAATCCATCATCCTATCTAACCAGGTTTCCGAAGTCGTCAGAGCTTGCCAGCTGGCTAAAACCAGCATAGTCGACTCAAATTTGCTGGATCATGGCGAGATTGAAACCATACTGAGAGAAGTGGACAACTTGCCATATAAGAATGCGATCGAAGCCATCGAATTCTCTCGGCCAACCATCGTAACCAATGGAACCTTATTGCTCTACATACTGGCGTTCCCAAAGGTAGCGGCTGAGAAGTACCGCCTTATGCACCTATACGCGACAATAAGCGAGGGAAGGCAGATTATACTGGAACACCATAAGCTAGCTGCTAGCTCGAGCGAAACATATGCTGTCCTGGGAGATTGCCTTTCCATTGGCAATACCTCTGTTTGCCGGGAGGAGGAGCTTCAGAAATTGAAAGAGGATAGCTGTATCCGCCGACTACTGAAAGGCGGCCAGGCCAAGTGCTCATACCAAAGGAGCAATCAACGAGTGGTCAAGCAAGTTGACGATGGAATGCTCTACCTGACCAACTTTAACGGAACTCTGGGGACGGCTGCAAAAAACTACAACTTGAACGGCTCCTTCATCATCCAATTCGACAACGAGACGATAACGGTCGACGGCCAAAACTATTCCAGTTACTCGATCAGTCATCTAATGGCGATGCCGGCCGTACTGAGCCACATAACGGCCAACAACTTTCAACTTTCCCTGGAATATGTCCACGACGTGAGCATGCGAAATCTTGAGAAGATGTCCAACGTGACCGGAGAACTACTAGCTTCTTTCCTCACCGAGGCGGCACTCGCCATCTGCATACTATCTGGATTTTATCTTCTATGGAAGAAGCTGACGTCCCCCAAAGGCCTGCCCAATGTCCGCGACATCGCCGCGAACTTAGAGGCGTTGGGCCAAGCCGAGCCAGGCAAGGTCCATTGATCTGCGGGACGCAGATCTTGAGGCGGGGAGGAGTTAACACCAGCTAAACGCTTCCCTTGCCCCTCACACCGTACAACTGGTGTCGGGGCTGAACGGGTCATTGAGCTGCGCGTTGCGCGTTTCCTGCCTCGTCGCCGCTGCTGCGTCAGCGCATCAGCGTCAGCACGGCTACTCCACGGTGTCAGCCAAAAACCGACAACCGCCGCATCAGCCGGATATAAACAACAATGTTGATCGTGCTGGCACAGCACCACCAACATTGCGACACCCGAACGCGGCAGCGGGAGTCACGTTGCGCTTGGTCAGCACTTATGCTGGCTGGCCGAGGGCTCAACGGCTCATAGCCGAGGAGCGGACGGGCACTCTTTGGAGACCAGCAGAATCAACCAGAAGCAATTCCCATATTTGTTAGAATAAGTTGAGAAGAATAAATTGTTCAAATCTACATTCGTCGTGAGTTCTACTTTCAATGGAATTTACAACTAGGTAATATCGCACCTAGTGCCGGCCTGGGGGTTTTCCCCCCCTACGTCGGCTCTTAACTGGCGCCCGAGCAGGGACCGGCGATGTCCGGTTGAATAACTACGGTCGAAATTACTGTGCATTAAAATGAAAAAAAATTAACAAAATGCGGTGTGCAAAACAATTTTTTTTGAAGTAAACATGAAATAGAATAAAAAACTAGAATAAAACAATAAATTAGATCAGTGATCTCAAACGAAGAAACGAAACAAGTGCTGCGTTGCTGCGTGAACTGCGAATGAAGTGATCAACAAATAAAAAAGCAATTACCCGCTGCCGGGGGGAACTACGCCAATCCCGGGGCGCATAATATTGCATAAACTTGTGAAAAACAGAAGGTGTGCAACTTGTGTCGTGTGCACTAAAGTATAATGTAAAATAATAAAACAACGACCCGCCACCGGAGGACGCCACGTCGTCCATGCCGAGCGCAAACGTTGTACGACACCTATAATTTAACAAACACAATCGACCCACTGCGGCGGTACGGCACTCTTGCCAATTCGCGGGTGCAAAAGATTGTGTGCAATCAACCAATGATATGGAGAACCACTGCGGCAGTTTATCTGCGAGTGGCAAATAAAAGTAATATGAGCGCCCAGCGCGATAAGGTGGTGAGTGGCAGCTTGTTGGATACGTTAAGTGGTGTGGAATGCACCCAAAAAAAAACCGCCCAACAAGTTGTGTGGCGACCGTACCTTAGTAGGCAGAACAGCCAAAAGGGATACTACGGAACCACCGCGCCCAGTGCCGAAATAAATTGAGGTGATCAATAAGATGCACGCACGCAACAGAAAATTATTACGAAATATGAACAGCACATAGAATAAGTAAAACACACATGATAAAAAAACACTGTAAAATACAATATAAACACATGCACAGCTAATTTTGACCTCAATTGAAAAAAATTATAATTCCATTTTCCTTGTACAACCAACTAAATCACTTTTTTCTGTTCACAACTAGAATCTTCCTATTGTAAGGGTGCAACTCATAACAACGCCAACCGATAACCGACAATCAAGGGTGAGTGAAATATTTCATTTATTTTTGCCATTTGCTAAAAAACAATTGTGAGACAAAGAAAGACGAAGTTCTTGTCAGCCGAAGCCATCGTCGTCTGTTACCTCTTACCTTTCTTACCTTAAACACTTCCTGAGGTTTTTTAACTCGAACCAAAGTTTACAATGGAGGAGACCTTGCGCATTCTTAGTGAGTCACTTAATGCCTTGACCAATGTGGTAACAGGTATTAAGGAAGACTTGAAAAAGAATAACGACAGGTTGGCTACCTTAGAACAAGACCGTGGGAATGCCAACCCAATGGTCGACCAACCACAACCCCTGGTGCGCGCGCGCACCGAATATGAATTGAAAGAGATATCGGTCCTCCCTGACTGCGTCAAAGAACTACATGTGTTCGAGGGGCAGCAGGAGGCTTATCTGTCTTGGGTAAACAGGGCGCAATCCATATTGACCGATTATGAGTTGATAAAGACCAGACCCTTGTATAGAGCTATAGTTTTGCATATCAGGCAGAAGATAAGAGGACGCGCCGATATGGCCTTGGCGGCTTATGAAAATATAATTTTTTTCAATTGAGGTCAAAATTAGCTGTGCATGTGTTTATATTGTATTTTACAGTGTTTTTTTATCATGTGTGTTTTACTTATTCTATGTGCTGTTCATATTTCGTAATAATTTTCTGTTGCGTGCGTGCATCTTATTGATCACCTCAATTTATTTCGGCACTGGGCGCGGTGGTTCCGTAGTATCCCTTTTGGCTGTTCTGCCTACTAAGGTACGGTCGCCACACAACTTGTTGGGCGGTTTTTTTTGGGTGCATTCCACACCACTTAACGTATCCAACAAGCTGCCACTCACCACCTTATCGCGCTGGGCGCTCATATTACTTTTATTTGCCACTCGCAGATAAACTGCCGCAGTGGTTCTCCATATCATTGGTTGATTGCACACAATCTTTTGCACCCGCGAATTGGCAAGAGTGCCGTACCGCCGCAGTGGGTCGATTGTGTTTGTTAAATTATAGGTGTCGTACAACGTTTGCGCTCGGCATGGACGACGTGGCGTCCTCCGGTGGCGGGTCGTTGTTTTATTATTTTACATTATACTTTAGTGCACACGACACAAGTTGCACACCTTCTGTTTTTCACAAGTTTATGCAATATTATGCGCCCCGGGATTGGCGTAGTTCCCCCGGCAGCGGGTAATTGCTTTTTTATTTGTTGATCACTTCATTCGCAGTTCACGCAGCAACGCAGCACTTGTTTCGTTTCTTCGTTTGAGATCACTGATCTAATTTATTGTTTTATTCTAATTTTTTATTCTATTTCATGTTTACTTAAAAAAAAATTGTTTTGCACACCGCATTTTGTTAATTTTTTTTTTCATTTTAATGCACAGTAATTTCGACCGTAGTTATTCAACCGGACATCGCCGGTCCCTGCTCGGGCGCCAGTTAAGAGCCGACGTAGGGGGGGAAAACCCCCAGGCCGGCACTAGGTGCGATATTACCTAGTTGTAAATTCCATTGAAAGTAGAACTCACGACGAATGTAGATTTGAACAATTTATTCTTCTCAACTTATTCTAACAAATATGGGAATTGCTTCTGGTTGATTCTGCTGGTCTCCAAAGAGTGCCCGTCCGCTCCTCGGCTATGAGCCGTTGAGCCCTCGGCCAGCCAGCATAAGTGCTGACCAAGCGCAACGTGACTCCCGCTGCCGCGTTCGGGTGTCGCAATGTTGGTGGTGCTGTGCCAGCACGATCAACATTGTTGTTTATATTCGGCTGATGCGGCGGTTGTCGGTTTTTGGCTGACACCGTGGAGTAGCCGTGCTGACGCTGATGCGCTGACGCAGCAGCGGCGACGAGGCAGGAAACGCGCAACGCGCAGCTCAATGACCCGTTCAGCCCCGACACCAGTTGTACGGTGTGAGGGGCAAGGGAAGCGTTTAGCTGGTGTTAGAGTTGCTTCGAGAATTTTCGACAGCGCCACCTTTCGTCTATAAATAGATGCTGAACGCGCATTTCTGCACAATAATTGGCGCCGAAGCTGACTCACACAGCGAAAATATATATTTATTGAAAAATATAATACGAGTGGCAAAATAAATTGTAAGTCTTAACTTCCATTCCAAAAAAGAATGAATCTTGTTGTTCTTGTTAAATTACCTATACTCACGCCGGCAAAATAATAATATATGCCAAAGGCATCTCGGAATCGGAATCATATACATATACTCGTAATAGCCAGTGTAGCAAGTTTAAAAAAAAGGTGATGTTTGTGTTTAATCACGCGCAATTTGTAAACTAATCATTGTGATTTTTACAGCGACAACGATTTCTGGCGGTCAATACCACTCGTTGTCAAATACCCGTAAGTTTGGTCAACTTGGTGCCCAATAAGCGTGGGTCTGCAACGTAGTGGACGCCAACACATTTTCCGGAGTATCGCTACATTTGCTCATTTATGATTGCGCTACAACTCTTCGCATAGTGAGACTACGCTTAATTCTTGCCTTGATCACGGCGCTAGACTTTTTCGCACCACGTGGCTACATCGCAGATTTCGATCGACGTGCAACGCACGCCCAGGTGACATGGCACTGCCATAAAATCCAGCATCTTTCGTCTACATGAAATATCTCTAAATATTATAGTTTGACAATAGTATTAATTAATTTGTATTTCCTATAACTAGCATAAACATTGTAAAAATGTGCGCATGAGGAATTATCACAATCATCTATAATTTTCCATACACATCACACATGAATCTACCATAATCATTTAAGTATTTTTGGCAACAGCGACAGCTCAATATGTCTAAGAATACTGATCTGAATTAGTTCCCCGTGCGCATAGAAATATTCTGAATATCTTAAAGTTCTAAATACTTGGTGAAACCCAAGTCATGTTTTATCTCGAAATCGAAATTAATATTTGTAATAAATGAAGTCTGTAAGCATCATGAATAACAAAACTCCCGTTTAATAGTCTCTTTATGGTTCGTCGCAGGAACAATAGGTATGCCATAGTTCAGCAGCCACAGTAAATAATATGTAGATTATACAAGGGGTGACCCAAACCATACAAGGGCGTCACCAAGGCAGGGTGGGTAAAGAAGGGAGCACGTGTAACATCTAGTGCATCCCAATAACCCTATTCCGAAGTCAGTCGTCCATAGCCCAGTCCATTGATCTAACCGACTTACATAGAACCCCTTCTTATTTTATCATTTAGTTAGAGAAGTAGAAGTGCACTTCATTTTTGTTTTTATGAGGCCGTAGGACGAGATTAGGAAAGAACCCCGCCCCATCCGGCGAGCAGACAGCTCGGAGCAAGAAGTGCACGAAGCCTAGTCAGTCATACACAAGTTGAATTTCCTTTCGATGAGAAGCCCGAGTATGACGTAGCAGTACTCGATCAAAGACGTTTCAACGCGCATACTACAAAGGCCCTCCTATTGTAGTGCAGAGCAACGCTCTACTTTCTTCAAAACGCGGGCAGTGCAGCAGAACGTGCTCCGCGTCCTCATCCATTGCGCACAGAGGGCTTTCCGGGGAGGAATCGTGTCCAAAGCGGTGCAGATATTTCCTGAATACGCCATGGCCACTCAGCAGCTGGGTTAGGTAAAAGTTGACCTGTCCATGTGTCCTGTGGACCCACTTCCTCACATCAGGAATTAGTGAGTGGGTCCATCTTCCTTTCGTAGATACATTCCATCTCCTCTGCCACCTTTCAATAGATCGACATCTGGCTTGTTGCTTCCATATGCGAGCCTCCGATGGCGAATCTTCTGTTGACTGACGCCTTTGGACAAATATCTCCTGTGCTTCAACTGCCAGCAGATCAATCGGTATCATCCCCGCAATGACTAGTGCAGCATCGTCTGATACCGTTCTAAAGCCGCAGCAGACCCTTAGAGCGCCGAGTCTGTAGGTAGTGTAAGGAAACAATTATCCTTTTGAATATTTATTATTTTTATTGAGTGTTGGAGGCAGCGAAGGTGCCGCTTCCAACGTTCAGTTGAATCTGATCTTTACATTGTTTTCTTAGGATCTAAGTAAGCCTAAGTATCATTGCGGAGAGAGACGGTTATGTATATGCTAAATGTTATGCTTAATGTTATGCTAAATGTATGTATATGTATTAAGTTGCGGTGTTTGGCTCTTTTAAGCTGGAGTGCTATGGTATATGCATACTCTTGAGTTCGGCCACGTGGTCGGTGAGTGTAACAGAATGCAGACACTTGCACTTTCTGTGAGCGCGCCGATCGACTCTCTTTATGTAAACACTGTAACAGGGTGTTACAGTGAATTCACTATGTACTCTTGGTACAGTAGATATTTAATATGTATGCATACTACAGTAGACTCGAGTCCCCGTCGGTAGCTTTTGGTCTCTGTTGCCTTTGCCCAGATCTGAGCACCATAGAGCATAGTTGCTTTGAGAACTTCCATAAGAAGTCGCCTCCTTGCTTGCCTGGGTCCCCTTGTGTTGAGCATTATCCTGCTTAGGGCTCTGCCAAGTTCGGCAGCTCTTGCGCTTGTGTGATTTAGGTGCTCTTTAAAGGAAAGCCTTGCGTCGAGATAGACACCCAGGTACCTGATAGCTCTCGCCGATTGGATAACCGTAGAGCCCACAGTCAACTGAATGCTTTCCACAGCGCTCCTGCTGCTCATGAGCACAGCCTCCGTCTTGTGGTCCGCTAGTTGAAGTCCCGCTCTACCTAGCCACTCTCTGATGGTGGAAACTGCGGTCCCGCACTTCTCCTCTGCTTCGTGGATATGTTTGGCCACTACCACTACGGCGACGTCATCAGCAAAGCCTACAACAGTAGTATCTGCTGGAAGGGGTAGCCTCAGTATGCCGTCGTACATTGCGTTCCACAGTAAGGGTCCAAGGACAGAGCCCTGTGGGACACCTCCGGTGATTGCGTAGCTCATTTCTCCTTCCAAAGTGTGATACTGTAGTATCCTGTCCTTGAAGTAGATTTCGAGCATGCGTTTAAGGTACTCTGGTACATTGAAGTCGGAAATTGCTCCTAGGATTCTTGCCCAGCTTGCCGTGTTGAACGCATTCTTTATGTCCAGCGTCAGCACCACGCAATATTGTTTGGAACCACCTTTCCATCGTGTTCCCTCCAGAGCTCTGCCCGCTATGTCAACGACTGTAGAAATGGCGTCTAGTGTAGATCGCTGCCTCCTGAACCCGAATTGCATCGGAGCGAGGTCGCCAGCTTCCCTTATAGCCCATTCCAGCCTGTTTGCCAGCAGCTTTTCCAGTAGCTCTCCTGCCGTATCTATCAGGCAGATAGGCCTATAGGATGATGGCTCTCCTTTGTTGGGTTTTGGAAGCAACACCAATCTGTCTGGAAAAGTTCCTTCCTTTATGCACACGTTGAACAAGTCCACAAACGTGCTCGGACTAAGCTCAATGGCCAGTTTGAGCGCTTTATTTGGAATAAGGTCAGGTCCTGGCGCCTTGTCGTCTCCGGCTTTCGTTGCAATGGCTACTAGCTCCTCCACTGTTACTTCATGTCCGGGCGGGATAAGGATGCTCTCGGTTGCTGGTTCCAAAGAAATCGATGGCATCGGTGGGAACAGGGTCGTGACTATCGTCCGCATCGCATCAGCTTCCATCAGAGGGGCAGGCTTGACGGCTTTTAGCTTCTTAACTGTGACTTTGTAAGCCATTCCCCAGATATCATTCTCCGCAGAATCACACAGTGCCAAGAAGCAGGATAATTTGCTGGTGCGTATTGCTTTTTTTAGCACCCTTCGGCAGGTCGAGTATTCGACACGAATCGTAGCGAATTCTGGCTTTCCCTTCGATCGCTGGTAGTGTCTTCGGGCTGCAATACAAGCTCGCCTAGCGTTTGCTATCTCTTCCGTCCACCAGTATACTGGGTTATAGTGCCTCCTGTATTGCCTTTTCTTGGCCTGGCTGCAGTTGCACGCTAGCTCTAAAGCACACATCAGGGTGTTTGTTGCCAAGTTTGCATCACAGGATATTTGAGGTGGGTTAAAGGCTGCTTCGAATTCGTTCCTCCTCAGACTGTCGGCTTTATAACCAGTTTGTGGGTGGTGGAGGGTCCTTGTGTGCTGCATATATCCTATCTCGATGATTATGGCTAGGTGATCGCTTGCAGTGTAGACATCACTTAAGCTCCATTTGGCCTGCCTAGCAAGGGCGCTGGAAGTGAACGCCAGATCGATGATGGATCCAATTCCTCCTCGGCTGAAAGTGTGGCTCGTTCCGGTGTTGAGCAGGACAATATTCAGAGCTGCAAAGGCCTCAAGGAGTGCTATTCCCCTCGCGTTCGTCGATGGGCATCCCCATTCCTCGGACCATGCGTTGAAGTCCCCTGCTATCACAGTGTTTTGCCTTCCACTCGCGTCCTGAGCTATTCTGTCCAGTGTGTTTTCGAATCTTTGCAACGAAAGGCTGGGAGCAAGGTAGCAGCTGTATATCCAGTAGTCTCCAATTTTTGCTCTTAGGCACCCATCTTCCTTGCATACAGCATCCAGCTGGAGATTGTGTCCTCCGCATATCCATAGGGCCGCGCATCCTGAAGAGTCTATCGCGTACTGGCTCGTGGTTGGGTGTCTCTCGCTTCTGTAAGGCTCACTCAGAATACAAACATCGATCTTGAGCTCACGTACAGTTTGGGCTAGGAGATCCTGCGCCGCTCTGCAGTGGTTAAGATTAACCTGGAGGAACCTTATTTATTTTATTTTATTTTTTTATTTTATTTAATTAGTTTATAGTCGACTAAGGTCAGTCGACTGTTCAAAAGTAAGAACAAACAATTAATTAATAATTTTAAATTTAAAGTAAAATCTTAACTGTGGATAAAAATTTAAAGAGAAAAAAATTTAATTGAATTAAATTTGACTCTGGGAAAAAAAAATATGAAAGAGCCGATCCAACATTTATTGCAGAGGATTGGGGAAAACCCAGAAAAACCCAATCAGATCAGGAGAGTTAGTGTTAGTAAGCAAAGCCTAATCAAATAGCGATTAGAATGTTCTAAACATGCAGTTAGTTAAAAAGTACTACTGTTACTAGCAAGAAGATAAGTATGTATTTAACTAGTTGCTAAAAAGGTGGGTGAGGATTAGTGATTTTAAGCAAGATACAGAATTATTATTGTTGTTAGCTACAATGTAATATAGTTTATTATAGTCCGAATATAATACCCTGAAAGGCTCATGCAGGGCATAATTCGAGCTACAATAGGAAAGTTTTAGAGGAAGATAATTACGGGTGAATCTACCAGGGACAGAGAAGTGTAGTCGACTAAGCAAGTCGTTACTCTCTATGTCCCCTTGTATAAGGTTATTAATAAATACAACACCAAGCATAGTTCTACGATTTGCTAGGGAAGGCAGGTTTAGTAACAAAAGTATACTAAGATAGGAAGGAAGTCTTGAATTTACATCCCAGTTAAGGCCACGCAAGGCAAATATTAAAAAGTTTTTCTGTACGGATTCAATGCGATCCTTGTGAACTGTGTACTGAGGACTCCAGACACATGATCCGTAGTCGAGAATTGGACGAACAAGCGAGGTGAAAAGAGTCTTAGTTAGATAAGGATCGTCAAACTCCTTAGACCATCTCTTAATAAAGCCGAGCACACCCATAGCTTTATTATCCATTGATGATATATATTCGCAAAACTTGAGTTTTCGGTCCAAACGGACACCTAGATCATCAACAAGTGAAATTCTTTCTAAGGTACAACCACAAAGAGAGTAAGATACGTACTTTGGACAGGCTCGTGAGAATGTCATCAGCTTGCATTTGGAGCTGTTCAGGTTAAGAAGATTTGCACGACACCAAGAATAGAAACGGTCTAAGTCGGATTGAAGGCGAGAATGACAGGAGTCGTCTTTAAATTGAAAACAGAGCTTCACATCATCAGCATACATGAGAGTACGGGAGTTAAGTATGACCGTTGGGAGGTCATTGATGAAAAGTGTAAAGAGCAGGGGACCTAAATGGCTTCCCTGGGGAACACCAGATGTGGCATAAACGGGGTAAGAAAGATTATTCTTAAAGAGGACTCGTTGGGTTCTGTCACCCAAATAACTCACAATCCAACTAAGAAGTTTTGGTGAGAAACCGAGGAGATTCAGTTTATGTGCAAGAAGAGAATGGTTGACTGAGTCAAATGCCTTACTGAAATCAGTATAAATGACATCAGTTTGAAGATTTTTCTGAAATCCTTTTACCACAAAGGATGTCAGCTCAAGCAAATTTGTCGTGGTAGAACGACGTTTCACGAATCCGTGTTGAAAAGGGGATATAACGGATCTGCTTAAGTGTTGCAAGTGAGGAGTTATAACATTCTCGAAGAATTTAGGTATAGCCGATAATTTTGAGATACCTCTATAATTACTTGCATCAGCCTTGCTGCCCTTTTTGAGTAAAGGGATAATGAATGATTCCTTCCATATGGAAGGAAAGGAGGCGGTGTCTAAGGACAGCGAAAATAATTTGAGCAATGGCTTACATAAGGAGTTGGCACAATATCTAAGTACACAGGCGGGGATACCATCGGGACCTGGTGAAAAGACTGGTTTAACTAAGCTAAGATCCTCAAAAAGTGAACTTTCGTTCAGTAACGGTGTGAAGATGCCATTTGAACTTGGTACACTATGTGGATAAGAATGAATGCTCTGCGTAGAAGAAGAATAAGTTGTTTGAAAAAACTTAGCAAACATATCAGCCATGGCCTGATCTGTGTCCGCCACAGCGTTATCAAACAAAAGATTAGAAGGAAAGACCGCTGACTTACGCTTCATGTTAACAAAACTATAAAATTTTTTAGGATTCTGAAAAAACTGAAACCTACATCTGTTCAAATAGTTTTTATAACATTTCGCGTTAAGCACGGTAAAGTTTGCCCGAGCAGTTAAGTAGCGGGAAAAGATAAGCGGTGAGTTTTTATGCTTATATTTCTTGAATAAGCTACTCTTTAAGTTTTTTAAGCGAGACAGCTCTTTTGAAAACCAAGGAGGTTTGCTTGAGCATGTCGGATAGGATAACGGAACACAGATATCAAAAGCAGAGTTTAAAGTGTTATAAAATATATTAGTCGTAACTGACATATCAGTTGATGCATAAAATTCAGACCAGTCACAATGTGAAATTAAACAATTTAAATTTTCAAAGTCTGCTTTCTTAAAGCAGCGCACGCGATTACACGGCCTTTCATTTTTATCCACAATACTAATACCCAAGTCGAAATTCACTTCGAAAGTGGGATGATAAGGATCTTCCGGAAGGGAAAGGGGTTGTACCCTGTCTACAATCACCTTGGAAGGATCAGAGGTGAAACATAAGTCAAGCAATCTGTTGAGAGAGTTTTTGACATGATTGACCTGCGACAAAGACATGTCAAACAAACCGTCAAATAGGTCATGTTGCCGGGAAGGCAAAAGGAAGTTTCCTTCAGCACTAGATGTCCAATTACATTCTGGGATATTAAAGTCACCCAGGACTATGAAGTGATCTCTGTCTGATAACAGGTTAAAAATAGTCTTAATTGCAGACAAGTGTTGCAAGTAGACTGATAATTCCGATGACGGCGGAATATAGGAGCAGGTTATATACATGAAAAAACCGGGAAAGTGTAGTTTTACACAAATTAGTTCAATGTCAAATTGAAACTCCGGTTGTAAAAGGTCCGACTCAATGTTGGAGTCTACTGCAATCAGTACTCCACCACCTCGTCGGTCAGGTCGATCAAGCCTGTATGTTGTATACCGATCTGGAAAGACTTCAGAGCTTAGGATCTCTGGTTTTAACCAGGTTTCGGTAAAAGCAATAATTTGGGAAGAAAAGGCAAGACTATTAAGATAAAGACTAGTGATTTTACTACAGAGACCTCTAACATTTTTTTTTTTCTTTTATATTCATTTTATTTACAATCTGTCTTAATCTGACAATAAGTAAATTATATAATTAAAATTAAATTAACAGAGGCAGTAGTTATTCATTAAGCCCTACTACATATTCTATATTTCACATGTTTTAATAGTTTTTATCTACCTATGAGGGAGATCGAGCACGTGAATTCGTTTAAGTCTTCTTACATTGGTATTATTATTAATCAAACTTATGGCTTAATTGCTTTCATGATTTCTTAGTCTATCTATATATTTTTTACTATATTTTTTAATTTCATCTTTAACATAAGGGATTCCTAAGTCTTTATGAATATTTGCATTTGAGATATAAAATGGAGCATTAACAATTTGTCTCAGTGTTTTTGATTGATATCGTTGTAGGATCTCAATATTTGAGTTGCTGGCAGTACCCCAGAGCTGTATGCCATAAGACCACACGGGCTTTAGTATAGCTTTATATAAACGGACTTTGTTTTCCAGAGTGGTTGACGATTTTCGGCCAAGCAACCAGGTCATTTCCAAAGTTTTTAGGCTCAGTTGCTGACGCTTTGCCTTAATGTGATCTTTCCACGTTAGTCTGCGATCAAGATGCAAGCCAAGGTACTTTATGCAGTTAGTTTGTGAGATTGCTGATCCATTAAATAAAACTTCTGGACAGTCACCTCTTCTTAATGTGAGTTATTTGCGCAGATTTTAGGGCGTTGACTTTTATTTTCCAGAGCAGGAACCAACTTTCAATAAGGCAGAGCTCTGATTGCAGGAGTTCTGAGGCTTCCTCTTTAGATGTACTAGTAGCTAATATAGCTGTATCATCAGCGTATGTTGCCACAGTGCAGGTATTTGTAACTGGCATATCGGCCGTGTACAGGGTGTATAAAACAGGCCCTAAGACGCTGCCTTGTGGGACTCCAGCCTTTAAAGTAAGCAACGGCGAGGATTCATTTTTTTGTTGCACGTAAAAGTGTCTATTTGTTAGATATGACTTTAATAATAAGAAATATGGTGCAGGTAGCCACTTTTTAATTTTATATAATAGTCCATTGTGCCAGACTCGATCAAACGCTTGTTGAACATCAAGAAATGTTGCACTGCAGTACTTTTTATTCTCAAAAGCTAATAAGATTTCATTTATAATCCTGTGGCATTGCTCAGGAGTTCCGTGGCCTCTTCTAAATCCAAACTGGTGTTCGGGAATAATAGCGAATTTGTCCAATATTGGCAACATTCTCCTTAAAAGTATTTTTCCAAATACTTTAGAGAATATTGACAACAAACTAATGGGACGGTACGATGTCACTTCATTTTCTGCCTTGTTTGGTTTAAGGATCATCATTATCTCTGCGCATTTCCATTGGCTTGGAAAGTGGTCAACTCTTAAGATCGCATTAAATATAAGCGTAAGAAATCGTATACACTTTGGTGGTAGATTCTGCAAGGTTGAACCATCAATTTTGTCCGAACCTGGAGCTTTTTTATTATTCAACCATTTAATTTCTGATGTAACTTCATCAATACTGATTTTACGAATGGGCAAGCTCATTTGGCATGGTGACTCGAGAAAGTTATCTACTTCTCTCTCTGTTTGCGGGTTATCAATATCATTTGGTTGAAATACAGAGTGTAGGTGTTGTGCAAATGCTTTGGCTTGTTCATCATCAGATCTACACCAATCGCCATTACTATTTCGGACTACAGTGTTTCTTTTTGCAGGTCGCTTAAGATATTTGGTTGCTCTCCATAAATTATGTTCGTGGTTACCAGAATGTGGATCTAGGTTTCTAAGATATTCAGCGAGGGATTCATTTCTTAAAGTTGACAGTAGTTTTTTGAGATCAGATGCAGCCTTGTTATAGGATCTTTTGTCAGCAGGGTAACGGGTTTCTTGCCATCTTTTACGCAAATTTCTCTTGTTTTGTATTTGTCTTCGGATTTCAGCTGAGAGATAGAGTTGATTTGGTTGTGAGTTTCTGACTGGATGCTTCGTAGATGTAAAGCTTGCTTTATGGATCTTATTTGTTAGAAGCTCAACAGCTTTATCTATCTCCTCTCCTGATTTTAGCGAGATATTCAAGCTGATACTTGTTTCCAGATAGCTTTTAAACGCATTGATGTCAGTATTTGCAGAAATTACTTTGTAAGGTTTTGTCAATATATGAGCTACTGTACTGTACGTCACTATTATTGGAGAATGGTCTGAGCTTAGATCAAAGCTTTCCATTATGCGCATGTGTGATTGTGGAATACCAAGGAATGCTACGAAGTCTATAAGGTCTGGTATCTTTCTACTGTCAGTAGGCCAGTATGTTGGCTTACCGGTTGAGAGAGTTGTTATGTTGTTATTTTGTATGCATTTATACAATTCTCTTCCCTTCGGATTTATCAATCTGGAGCCCCACCAAGGGTGCTTGGCATTGAAGTCACCTCCCACTATAAACTGAGTTCCAAGTTTATGGAAAAAGTTCTTAAAGTCTTCTTCTTTGAGAGAAAATCTTGGGGGAAGTATATCGCTGTTACAGATACGTCCGCATGCAAACATTTGATCTTGACCGTGGCAGCTTGCATAGCGTTTTCTCTAATGCTGCCCATAATTTGAAATTTTAGGCCCTGTTTAATTAAAATAGCTGCGCCGCCATGAGCTCTGCCCGACGGGTGATCAGCTCTGATTATATCATATCCAACAACTCTGATATATGATTTGCTGGTGAAGTGAGTCTCTGAGATTAACATAATGTCAATTTCATTCATTTTCATAAAGATGGATATTTCATTTACATGGTTGGAAAGCCCATTGGCATTCCATGTACCGATATTTAGATTTACTTGCATAGTTTGTTTACAAGTAACATAATCATGTTAAGTAAATTATTAGTAAGTTCAGACTGTTTTTCTAGAAGTTGCTCTATTCTCTCTAGTGAAGTGTTTGTTTTGCTATTCCCTGTAACAATTTTGGCATAAGTTTGATAATCGTTACTTTGTTGGGTATATGTTGGTTTGTTAGGCGGAGCAAAAGATTGAGAGTTTCCTAAGTCATTTTTACTCTGGTCTTTATTGCTATTCAGAAATTTTAGTTATTGATTTTTTTGACAAAAAAGATTAACGGCAGTTCGGCTTTTTTGTTTAGGAGTAAACTCCTTAACAATAAGGTCCGGCGGCCAAAAGGAAGTAGCGCAAACGTCTTTAAACTGTTCTGCTGGGAGACTAATTTTGAGAGAAGAAATGTCGCGCTTGAATTTAAAGTTGAATTTTTCAACTGTGAAGTCATTTAAAGGCAGCTTTGCGAGGATGTACGATTGTACATCCTCTGTGGTAGTGTCCGGCGCCAAACGAGAGATAAACACCAATTTCTTGGGCTTAATCGCAATCAGAGGTTTTATACTCTGTGCCTTTGTAGCAGGCATTATTGCGGGAACATTTCCCTTTATGGTCTTGTCATTGCTCGTAATGGGAGTAGGCACAAGAGGAGGAGCAAGAGGTTTGTGTGCGGTAACTTTGCTGCTAGGTTTTTTATTTTTTTGTGCCGTTAGAAGAGCAAGACGGTATAGGGGAGAGTAGGCTTAAAAGATCAGGAGAAGAAGCCTGAGGAGAAGGTAGGTTGGTGACCTTTGAATTCGTGGGGACCGAAACTATAGGAACACTCAAAGGAGCCGGTGGTTTGCTAGGAACCTTAAAGGCGTTAAAATTGGCCTCCATCTCCAGAAATTCAGATTGGAGATTACAGAATGCTGTGCGTATCTTATACAACCCCATTTTGGTTCTTCTATGGATTTTCCGTAACTCGGATTCAGCCATACGACACGTTTCACACGACCATTTGAGACCAGTATTGGCTTGGACGGCGTCCATAACCCTTAACATTTGCAGTTTTTCAAAGCTTCCTTGTAGAAGGGGCATTTGAAGCTGCCGGCTGCATGATAAGCTTGCTGAGAGCTGCCTGGGCCAAGTTCTCTAGCACATAAAAGGCAGCTGGGCGTTTTGGTGCATCCTTTTGTATTATGTCCTGGCAGACCACAGTTGAAGCATTTTCCTGTGTGGTCGGCATTACTCTTGCAGTTAACAGCAATGTGGCCAAACTCGAAGCATTTAAAGCATCGCTTTGGTCTCATCTGCATCTGAATGCGGCATACTGACCACCCAATTCTAATTTTTGTCAGATCATCCAATTTTCTTGCCGACGCTACTGGCAAGGATAGGAACGCTATCTGCATGCCGTGCACAGTCTTCCTAAGTGATCTGACCGAGACCCCGGGCTGTTCAAGAACCGACTCCACTGCTTTCTGGACCTCCTCAATAGTAGCCAGCTCATCCAAGTCTCTGATGACAACTTCGGCTGTGTCTGCCAATGACTTGACCGCTGCGCGGTTTCCAAAAGCTTTGCCTACGGCATCCTCTACTTCCTTGGTGCTGTAGACCCGGCCTTTGCTGAGCCGCAGTAGCAGATCTCCACTTGCTGTCTTTCGTATTGCCTGGACATCCCCGCTCAGGTGCTGAAGGGAAGGATCACCTCGTACCGACTTATCAAGTTGGTGATTTCGTCTTTCATCAGCTGGTTTATGTGGCGCTGGCCCTTGAGAAAAATTATGGCCGCCAATCCTTCCAAAATGCTTCCAATTTTGGCAATTGCATCGCCTACTGTTTTTGGCTCGTAGTTTTCTTGGCCGTCGTTTAGGGTCGTTTGCAGACATTGATCATTCTGTGGAGTCCGCTGTAGTATTGCTCTCCTTGCAAATGGATCAGTTTCCTGCTCGATCTCAGTGGTGTGTGGCCCAGTGTGGGCAGGGCCCACCGCTGGACTGTCCATTGGCTAAATTCAATTTGATTTAAATTTAGTAACAAATTTAAATACAAATTCAAATTTAGCGCTCCGCGCCCAATTGCAGAAACTGTCTGGCAACGACAGACTGCGATCAAATTAATCGATTCGATTTAAATTTGGGAAATCGAATTTAGATTCAAATTCAAATTCGAATTTCTGTTGAGCTTCGAATTTCAACGCTCCGCGCCCAAGTGCAGGAACTGTCTGGCAACGCCAGCGGCTGCGATCGGTTTGCAACGCTGACAGTTGTTCTATGGTAAGTCCGACTTACAACACTGTCAGCTGCTTTATCAGCAGGCCAGCAACAACAAAGTTTTGCAAATTTGCAAAAACGTGGCCAGAACTCGTCGGATCGTGAAATTTTAACGATAATAACGCGTAACTGAGCTACAGGGAGTCGCCCGGATATGGTCGCACACCGCCCTTCAAATCGCTGGACCCGTAAACGATGTTACGAGGAAAATCACGGGGAGGAAAAACAAGCACATCTGTTTAAGCGGGAAAACTCTGAACTCTAGTATAAAGTGTGTGTCGTGTGTGAAAATAAGTGTGCTCAGTAAATTTTTAAAAACTTAGAGATTTTTTTATTTTTTTTTTTTTTTTTTTTTTTTTTTAACGCCTTACGGTAGGAAAATTAAAATCTTCTAAAGATACCACCTACCGTCCGTAGGTGGCATGCACGATTCATAACTCTCCAAGTAGAGATTATGCCTACGTACTAAAACAAAAACCTCCGTATGCTCCTCAGTCCTTTAAACGCTCACCGAGACTGCCAGTCAAGGTATGACTTCGATGAGCAGGATGTGATGCCAGGTCGCTCTCCCTTCTTTAAATGTTGGCCATGTAGACGCACGTCCTTCCACCCTTCAGTCGCCTTTTACGACAAGCCGGGTACGCTGTGGTAGTATTCTTCTCCCGCCACCACACAGGAACTCTTCTCCTGTCTTTTAGCCTCCAGAACTGTTGGCCCTCTCGTCGGCTCGGACTTGTTTCATCATGTTGGTGATGATCGTATGCCCTAGCTCCCATGCCTCACTGCTCTCCATCATAGCCGCGAACAGTCCACTTGGGTTGAGCGGATTCTCAGTCATCGCTCTTAGCTGCTCACGCTCCGCCGTAAATCTGGAACAGTTCATAAGAACATGCTCCGCAGTTTCCACCGCATCGGGGCAGTAGACGCATTGGGCTGTCTCGACATGGTGGAACCGGAGTAGGTAAGCCCGAAAGCAGCCATGGTCCGTGATGAATTGGGTTAGGTGGTAGTCCAAGTTTTTATGGCGGCACTCTACCTAAACCGCTAGCTCGGGGATGAGCTGGTAGGACCACCTCCCCCGTTGCGACGTTTGCCATCGGCTCTACCACTCTCCCATCAGCCGCTCGTGAGCCTCTAGTCGGGTAGCACCTTCACGAATTTGACTCAGGGCCTTGATCTCAAGGTCAATTGGTGGCAAGCCTGCCAGAAACTGTCCTGAAGCCTCTTATAAGCCTAAGGGCCATAGAGCGTAGCACCGAGCGCGCTCCTTTCATATAAGAGCTTCTTATGGTGGCGTTGCTCCAAATTGGTGCCGCATAGGTTAGCGTAGCCTTTGCTACCGCCACTAGCAGTTTCCTGGCCGGATATCTGGGACCTCCCACGTTGGGCATTAGTCTAGAAAGGGCAGCAGATGTGATTGCTGCCTTCCTGCTTGCGTATCTAGCATGGTCCTTAAATGATAGCCTGTGGTCTATCAGCACACCCAAGTACTTTAGGGACGCTTGAGAGGCCACCGGTGTCCCGTTAACCGAAACCAGCATTCTCTCCACCTTTTTTCTGCTACTAAGCATTACGACCTCGGTCTTGTGAGCCGCAATTGTTAAGCCGGCTTTCTCCAGCCAGCCAATGGCCGCACTTATTGTCGCGTTGCATTTCCCTTGAAGATCTGCAATGGTTTTGGCTACTGCTGTTATGGCCACGTCGTCCGCAAAGCAATGCAGTTCCGCTCCTAATGGCCTGCTGATGCCCAGGATACCATCGTACATGATGTTCCACAGGATCGGTCCAAGTACAGATCCTTGTGGAACACCTGCCGACACACGGTACCTTTTCGGGCCTGCCTCCGTATCGTACTAAAGGACGCGATCCCTGAAATAACTGCCAACGACGGTCCTTAAGTACTCCGGGATACCCATTCTATGCATGGCGCTCAGGATTACGGGCCATCTAGCAGTATTAAAGGCGTTCTTTACATCCAACGTAGCGATTGCACAGTACTCCTTCGTTCCTCCTAACCATCTGTCACCCTCGATGGCGTTTTTGGCAATATTTCTCACCGCCGTGAGTGCGTCCAGGGTGCTCTTGCCCTTCCGGAAGCCATACTGCTGACTTCCAAAGTCGTTGATGCTCTCGGTGATTGCCTCTATTCGGGAATACAGAATTCGCTCCAGCAATTTACCCACAATATCAAGTAGGCATAATGGGCGATAGCTGCTTGCAGCATGTGCAGGTCCTTTGCCTTTCGGTAGCAGCACTAGTTTTTGGCTTTTCCACCTCATTGGAAAGACCCCGTCCGTAAGGCACTGCTGGAATGTGTCCCTGAATATGTCAGGTCTAGCCATCGCCACTGCCTTGACCACTACTCCAGGGATTCCATCGAGGCCAGGAGCTTTGTTCGGCTTGATTCGCTTGGCTGCCTCAACGACTTCGAGTTCCGTGACGCACGGAAAATCAGGAGAAGGGACTGCTGCTGTTGGCTGCCATGCCGTGGTCTGCATTGGGAAAAGTTCCGCAACAATGCTAGCCAGGACATCAGGATCCGATGGCGTTGCCTCTCTCTTCCGCAGCTTGTTGGATACTAGCTTATATGCCAGACCCCAGGGATCTTTGTCAACACTATCAAGCAGTTCCCTGTAGGCATGCGACTTGGCAGCCGATATGCCATGCTTGAATTCTAGTCGTTTCCTTTTAAAAACCTCCAGGAGTTCCGCATGCTGGGTGCTACCTCTGGCTCTTTGCGCCTTTCTCCTTGCCCTAAGGCATTCAGAACGAAGTTGACTTAAGGTGGCGCTCCACCAGTACACAGGTGGCTTGCGCTGCGCCTTGGTTCTCCTTGGCATGATTGCGTTGCACGTTGCTGCAAGCTTCTTCATGAGGTCAGCCACCATAGCCTCTGCATGGTCATTTGTGATTTCCAGGGAGTCGATTTGGTATGCCAGCATAACTTCATCGATCTTCCTGGTGTCCCATGCTTGCCCGACTGTTCTCCTCTGCCGTCTCCAAGATGTGGCCACCGGTAGGAGGCTGAAGGAGATCAGTGCATGATCGCTTAATGTTACAGCATCATCATGGACCATCCAACTAGCGTTAGAGTTGGCCACTAGTCCTCTGCTGACAACGGTAATGTCGATAAATGACGTTCCCCTATCATTGTTGAACGTAGGCTTGAGACCGTCGTTCAACAATATCAGGTCCAGTATTTCCATCGCGTCTATCACAGCTCGGCCTCTGGGATTGGATACCCTGCTGCCCCATTCTACTGCCCAGGCATTAAAGTCACCAGCGATTATCTTCGGACTACGCTCTCTCGCATGCCTCACCATGAGCTCCAGCATCTCCTCAAACTGTTCCGGGCTGTCGCTAGGCGGAGCATAGCAGCTGTACATATGCACGCCTTTTATCTTCGCATATGCGATTCCCCGCATCGGAGAGGCAGCCAGTTCCTGCACGTGTAGAGAGCTGCAACATTTGATAGCTGCTTTGCCGGACTCGTCCGTAATCATCGGATTATTATTTCCCACCGTAGGAGAGTAGGGTTCACTCAGAAGCATGATGTCGACATTGCGCTCCGCCGCAGTTTGAGCCAGGAGGCTCTGAGCAGCTGCGCAATGGTTTACATTGAGTTGGATAAATTTAATTTCGTCCTGCATTAGGACGGCTCTTAGCTTCCTTTATGCACTCTCTATAGGTCGGGCATGCAACACTGCCAGTCGGGTGGCTCCTATCCACCTCACTGCTGCAAATAAGGCAGTTTGGTGGTGCCGCACACCCCTTTGCCTTGTGCCCTCGCTCACCGCATCGCAAACAGCAATCTGCCCGATCGATCGCCTTGCAGGACGTTGCTCGATGTCCGTATCCCAGGCACCTGTAGCATCTCGTGGGCCGGAGGTCCTGGATGATGCGGCATTTTGACCACCCTACGGTTACAGTGCCCTGCTTGAGTACCGCATTAGCATCGTTCGCGCTCAGTAAAAGTGTCGCAATCTGAGTCCCATCCCGCATTCTGCGAAGGCTCCTGACATCCTCCGGATTTAGCTGGATGCCTTGGAATTGCTTGACTAGGCTGCTGTGGAGTTCCGTTGCTGTCGTGGCCTCATCCATTCCGCTACATGATAGCGCTATTTTATGTGCTCCCGTACGTACAGAAGCCATTTCTTTGAGCGACGCTTCTAGTTCCTTTTTGAATTGGGGAACGCTTTCAGAGGCCTTTCCGTATACTTCAAGCAACAGCTCCCCTTGCTGTGTTCTACGTATTTTGCGAACATGTTTGCCCAATTCGCTAAGGCTCGGGTCCGCTTTGAGTTTGCAGATCAAATCTGGGTAGGAAGCCTCTCCTGTCTTCTTAACGATAAGAGCCTCTGGCTTTTTGCGCAGGCGCTTAGGCTTAGGAGTGGTCCACTCGCCTCCAGCGCTAGCATTCTTAGCGACAGATGCGTAGTTTGCCGGCTTTGACTCCTTTGCACTCGTTTTGGTCATCGCTCCGGTTTTGCTGCCATCCGTATGGTTAGCCAACTTTGGCGCCTGTTCCTTGGGCATCCGAACTTTTGGCACCTGCACTGCGTGTGTGGCTAGTTTGCTTGGCTTTTGCGTCTCTGTCTGCGTAGCAATGATCGCAGTTCTTGCCTCATTTGCATTGCTTTCATTGAGCTAAATTGCTCTATTATTGAGGGCCGAGAGTTCACCAACTACGCCCTTGGTCTCTTTGGTGACATGGCGTTGGGTTTCGAACGCCGATAGAAGGACTTGTATTTTGCCACTCATCCTGGTAAGTATACTTCGCAGGTCTTCGTTTTGTATCGCCGTGCCTAGTTCTACTGGCCGTATTGGCGATACCGTTGGAGATTTTCTTCCCCCTTGTGCGTCGGCACGCTAATAACGTCCTTCGAGTTTGCTGTAGCAGTGGAGTTACAAGGTGTTGGTGCCAAGTTGTCCACCACTACAGCAATGCGGTGACTGGATGTCGATCGTTTCTCAGTCACAACCGCTGGCCCGGTGATCCCGGCTCCATGCACCGTACTTCCTGCTCCTCTTGTAGGGGATCTCGACATTCTGGAACTTCTCCGGAATGGGTCGACGTCTGTGGGGGCACTGCCCCCCGCTGAATTATCCATTTATGGTCCAGCGGTAGCGGTTTAAACTTTGCAGTCGTCGTGTACCAGAAGGTAGAGAGGGTCCCACGTGGGCCACGGATTTCCCCTAGGCGTTGATGGGGGTTTATTCCGCCCCTTTTCGGACACCAGAGCCTCTCTTAGGCACCGAAATGGTGAGAGGATGATTTTCAGTCTGTCCGCGACCTTTGAGCCTTTTCCCTTTCTCCAATTGGTCCACTCCGAAAGGAAAGTTTAAATACAAATTAAACTTTCTGCAACTATTATAGTTGCTTTGCTCTCTCCGATTATATTTACTCGAAAAACAGAATTCAGATTTAATTTTAAACCCAAATTCAAATTAAATTTAAATTAAGATTTGAATTTAAATTTAAATTAAAATTCGAATTGAAATTCAATTTAAAATTTGAATTTTATGCATTCGCGCCCTTATAGATCACCAGAGCAGATCTGGCAGCGCCGTCGATCTGGCAACGCCGCTCGACTCGGATCACCTCTGCAGCGAGTGTTTTGCAGCCCTAACAGCTGACCCTCAGCAACTGGGCACAACAATGAAATTGCAAAAATTTAATTTGCAACTTATTGTAACTCGCGTTTCGTTTTAATCGCTTTAATCGCGTAGCAGAACAACTGCACATCGCCACTATGTGGATCTGCAGGGCAACCATTTGATCTGGCCAAGCTCACTTCGCTAATAAAGGAATTTCGCGCAGCGCTTCTAAATCGCGTCCGTATCAGAAATTTCCTTTCACTCAATTCGTGTGTGTGTGTGTGTGTGTGTGTGTGTGCGTGTGTGTGTGTGTGTGGGTGTGTGTGTGTGTGTGTGTGTGTGTCTCTGTTTTTTTTTTTTTTATTATTGTTATGTATACGGCAGGAAAAATGAAATCTTCGAAAGATACCATCTACAGCGCGTAGATGCCATGCACGATTCATAACCCTCCAAATAGGGATATGCCTACGTACTAAACAAAAAACCTCCGCTCATTATCCAGTCCTTGTTACGCTCACCGGGACTTCCAGTCAAGGTATTACGTCGGTGAGCAGGATGTGATGCCAGATCGCAATCCCTCTCCTCCTGCGTTGGCATGCTGCGTGACGCTCCTTCCTTGAGTCTTCCTTAGTCGCCTTTTACGACAAGCCGAGTCCGCTGTGGTAGTATTCTGCCCCGCCACCACACGGGGGTACTTCTCAGGCTACATTTCTGTTGGCCATCTCGTCCGTTCGGACACGCTTCATCATTTGGACTATGATCCCATGTGCCTTCTCCCAGACGCCTTTTTCCGCCACCATAGCGGCAATCAAGCCTCTCGGGCTGAGCGGTGCTCCAGTGAGTGTCTCGAGCTGATCCTTTTCCGCGGTGAACCTTGAGCAGTGCAGAATGATATGTTCTGCTGACTCCACCTCGTTTGTGCAAAAAAGGCACATGGCTGACTCCACGTGGTGGAACCTATATAGGTACCCTCGGAAGCAGCCATGATCCGTGAGGAACTGCGTTATGTGGTAGTCCAACACTTTGTGCTCGCACTCCGCCCATTCCGCTAGGTTGGGTATAATCTGGTATGTCCATCGCCCTCGCTGCGACGCTTGCCACCTGGTCTGCCAGACTCCTTCGATCCATTCACGTATGTCTGTCGAGTCAACCCCTTCTCGCGCTAAGTATTGGCCTTTAATCTCCAGATCTATCGGTGTAAGGCATGCTATCGCATGCGCCGCATCATCGGATATGGTTCAAAAACCTCTGATGAGTCTTAGCGCCACTGTCCGAGATACTGCACGCGCATTGTCTAGATAGGAGACTTTGTTGGTTACCGTACTCCAAATAGGAGCAGCGTAGAGCAGCGTTGCCTTCGTAACCGCCACGAGTAACTTCCTTGCCGGTAATCTGGGTCCTCCCACGTTGGGCATGATTCTTGCAAGTGCTGCAGCTGTCATTGCAACCTTCCTGCTGGCATATGCTTTAAATGAGAGCCTTCGGTCTATTAGGACTCCCAAATATTTAAATTTATCGGTTGAGACTATTTGTACTCCCTTGACTAGCACCTGCATGTTCTCGACTCTCTTCCTGCTGCTCAACAGAACAATTTCGGTCTTATGCGCAGCGATTTCTAAGCCAACTTTTTCCAGCCAATCGATGGTCGATTTAATCGTGGCATTGCTGATGACCTGGAGCTCCGAAATTGTTTTGGCAACAGCTGTTACCGCAACGTCGTCGGCGAAACAGTGCAGCTCCACATTGCTGGGCTTTTTGACGCTCAGTATTCCATCATACATGATGTTCCAAAGAATCGGCCCAAGTACCGACCCTTGAGGAACACCTGCAGAGACATAGTGGCATCTTGGACCCGCTTCTGTTCCGTACCAAAGCGCGCGGTCCCTGAAGTAGTTTCCAATGGCTATCCTTATATATTCGGGTATCCCCATTTTTCACATTGCGCCAAGGTTGTTCGGCCATCTCGCTGTATTAAATGCGTTTCTGACGTCCAGCGTGATGATGGCGCAGTACTTCTTACTGCCGCCTAACCATCGGTCACCTTCGAGTGCATTCTTGACTACGTTAGTTACAGCCGTGAGAGCGTGAAGCGTGCCCATCCCTTTCCGGAAGCCATACTGCTGGCTATGCAATCCTGTGGGACTCTCTGTAACAAGCTCAATGCGCGCGTACAGTATGCGCTCGAAGAGCTTGCCCACAATGTCGAGCAGACATAAGGGGCGGTAGCTGCCTGCTGCACTTGCAGGTCCCTTGCCTTTCGGCAGAAGGACTAGCTTCATCAGAAGACATTGTTGGAATACGTCCCTGAAGATCTCGGGTCTTGCGATGGCAGCTGATTTGATGACTACGCCGGGGATACCGTCAAGGCCAGGAGCTTTGTTCAACTTGATCCTCTTTGCTGCTTCGATGACTTCACAAGTTGTGATACATTGGAAATCAGGGGCGGGGGATTCTAGCGCAGGTTGCCAAAGCGTGTCCTGTGCTGGGAAAAGCTCCGACACGATTCTGGCCAGGGCGGCTGGATCCTGTGGAGTTCCAACTCCAGTAGCTTTCAGCTTTTTAATAGCTATTTTGTAGGCGGGACCCCAGGGGTCTTCGTCTACACTTGCTAACAGGTCTTTGAACGCGTTCGCTTTGGCTGCAGATATGCCGTTTCTGAACTCTGCGCGCTTTACTCTGTAGGCCTCCATGCATAGGGCGTGGTGTGATTGCCCTCTGGCGCGCTGCGCTTGCCTCCTTGCTCTGAGGCATCCGTCCGAAGCTGGTGAAGAATGTCACTCCACCAGTATACAGGTGGCTTACGTTTTGCGTACTTTTTCCTCGGCATCGATGCGTCGCACGTTGCTTTAAGCATATCCATGAGTCCTGTTACCATGGACTCCGCATCTCCGGTTGGGTTCTCCATAGTGTCTATCTGGTAAGTCATCATATCATTGTCCAGCTTCCTGATGTCCCATGCTTGGCCAAGGGTACTTTTCTGCTGTCTAGGTTTCGGCCTCATAGTTGTGATACTGAACGTGATTAGAGTATGGTCGCTCAGTGTTACGTCCTCTTGCACCCTCCAGTTCGCGTTAGCCGCTAGTGCTCTGCTGACAAAGGTAACATCTATAAAAGACGTACCTCTGTCGTTGTTAAACGTCGGCTTTAGGCCGTCGTTCAGCAACACGACGTCTAGCATGTTCATGGCATCTATGACTGCTCGTCCTCTGGAGTTGGACACTCTACTACCCCATTCTGTAGCCCAGGCATTCAGGTCTCTTCCTATGACTATTGGTCGGCGCCCACATGCATGATCAACAAGTTTTTTAAGCATGTCGTCGAATTGCTCCGGACTGTCGCTAGGTGGAGCGTAGCAGCTGTAGAGATGTATACCCTTGATTTTGGCGTATGCGATGCCGCGCATTGGCAAGGTTTCCTCGATGAATACGCTACTGCAACATTTGATTGCCGCCTTCCCTATTCATCCAAGTTTACTCCTGAGTTACCTACACCAGGAAGGTATGGTTCGCTCAGTAGCATTACGTCCACATTGCGCTCCCTCGCTGTCTGAGCCAGGAGGTTTTGTGCAGCTGCGCAATGGTTGACGTTTAGCTGGATGATATTAATTTGGTCCAGCATCATTTTGTCGACTCTTAGCTCCTTTGCCTACACTCGCCTTGTACGTGGGGCATGCGAAACTACCTGTAGCATGTTTCCTATCCTCACGGCTGCTGCAAATCAGACACCATGGCGGCGCTACACAGCCCTTAGCTTTGTGTCCATGCTCGCCACACCGCAGGCAGCAGTCCGAGCGATCCTCTAATTTGCAGTTGGTAGCTCGATGACCGTATCCCAAGCACCGGTAACATCTTGTTGGCCGTATATCCTGACCGATGCGACACCGTGACCATTCTACTGTTAATGAACCCCTTTTGAGTACCGTGATTGCGTCGTTTGCCCTAAGCATCACTGTCGCAGTTTGGGTTCCATCCCGCATTTTTCGCCAGCCGCGCACATCCTCTAGTTTCACCAATATGCCTTCGTATTGGGAGGCCAGGCAGCTTTGGAGTTCGTCAGCTGTCGCTGCCTCATCCATGCCACTGCATGTTAAAGCCACTCTCTGCGCTCCAGTGCGTACTGCGGCCATATTTTTGAGGGACTCCTCTATAGCTCCTCTGATTTTAGGAACGCTGGCGGAGGCTTTGCCGTATACCTCGATCAACAGCTCACCTTGTTGGGTCCTTCGGATCTTCTTTACTTGTTTGCCTATTTCGCTTAAGCTTGGATCTGCTTTTAGCTTACGGAGCATGTCAGCGTACGAAGCTTCGCCGGTCTGTTTTACAATAAGTGCCTCCGGCTTCTTCCGCAAACATTTAGGCATCACCTTAGCCCACTCCTCCTTCTTACTTGCGTCCTTGGCCACATTCGCGTAACTGGTAGGCTTTTGCTCCTTTATTTTGGGAATCGACAACATGGAAGGCTTGCTCGTAGGGGGCTTTACAGAGTGAGGTACCCTTGCGACGATTGCTGTGCTTGGTGGCGCCACTAAGCGCTCCGTCTTCTGCTGAGCATCCGTCTGGGTAGCGGTATTCCAAGATGAAACTTCTTTATCTGCACCCTCCTGTAGCTGGATCGCTCTTGAGTTGAGTGCAGCCAGATCCGTGATTGCGCCTTTAGTTTCTTTGGTTACGTGGCGCTGCGTCTCGAATGCGGTTATGAGTGTCTGAATTTTGACATTCATCATGCCCAGTAAGCTCCTCAGGTCCTCGTTTTTGAAGGCCGACAGGTCAAGTGGCCTGATTGGCGAAACAGGAGGCGTTTTTGCAGCGACTTTTTGAGTCGGCACGCTGATAAGTTCAGTAATCTTCTTCGTAGTTGTTGATGGAGGTGCTGAGGGAGCCATGTTCCAAACTACTGTAGCATCGCGGTTGTTGGGTATTGACGTCAGCTTCTGGACGGCTGGCACAACCAACGGAACTGGGATTCCAGCGCCACGCTCCGTAGTTCCACCACCTCTAATGGGAGACCTGGAAATTCTAGCGCTTCTCTTGAATGGGTCCACTTCGTCGGGGGCAATGCCCCCCGCTGTGCCATCCATTTATTGGCAAGCGTCAACGGATTTGCCTTTGCGGACGTGGAGCACCGAATTTAGTAAGGGCCCCACGTAGGCCACGGATTTCTCCTAGGCTTCTCTGATGGAGGTTTTTCCGCCCCTACACGGACACCAGAGCCTCTACTTAGGCACCGAGATGGCGAGAGGTTGATTACACAACCCCACAAAAAAAAAAAATTGTCATGATCTGGGTATGCGGCATATGCAGTTATATGTAAGTTATTAGGTTTATTCGGAAGACTTGTCCGTACAGTACTGGACTCTTTTATTGTAAATATCAAACTGAAACTAAGTACAAATTGTTCTTAACGCGAAGCTAGCCCTGTCGCCTAAAAGTGCTGATCCAGCGCATTGCCCAAACGGCTCAGATGTCGGGTGGCCGGAGAACGTGGGAACGTTACGGACAGTGTCGTTGTGCAACAACTTAGGTTACGCAGAACTGTCGCAAAGAACGCTGATCGTGCATTGGAGTCATTGCATGGTGTGATCAGCGGGCATTGAACTATTGGATAGCTCATATGTTAACTTGTACTTTGGGTCGCTGAATCCGAATCCGGGGTCAGAAATTCTCCATCACGTCTGGATTTCGACCTAACCTCAAAAAACTGAAACACTTTTGGATATCCCCCAAAAGATATAGAATCATGATCTCGGCATGCGGTATATGTTTTTACATGTATTTTGTCCTTCTAACTCCGAATCCGAAGTCAAAATTTACGTATCACGTCTGAGTTTCGAGTTAACCTCAAAAACTTAAAAAATTTTTGAAACCCAAAAAAATAATGGGGGGTCAAGATCGGGTCATGCGATATATGTTCCTATATATTTTTAGACCTTCTTAATACGAATCCAATGTCAAAACTAGCAAATCACGTCTGAATTTCAACCTAACCTAAAAAATTTTGAAAAACTTTCAAAATTTTAAATTTTTTTGATAAGTTATTATTGCATTTGTGCAAATATGTAGTATAACGTATTTAATTTATGTTTTTTATTAGTAAAAATACAGATTTGAAGCAAAAAATCATTATTCACATGAACCTATTCCGAATACTGATAAAATAA
Organism: Zaprionus capensis; assembly: GCA_018903675.1. Classification (NCBI taxonomy): domain Eukaryota; kingdom Metazoa; phylum Arthropoda; class Insecta; order Diptera; family Drosophilidae; genus Zaprionus; species Zaprionus capensis. The sequence goes on along the minus strand of JAEIFN010000154.1, from coordinate 1,103 downwards.
TGCTCAAAAGAGGATATACCAAATGGAAAACTTTTTTATATATTAAATTTGAATACACCCGAATCCAATATTAAAGAAAACTTCACCGGATACTGTCCGGAAAGCGCTGCAGACTCTCTGGCTGCTACGTCTCACTACAGTGTTGTAGTGTCGGGCGTAGGTTGCCTTTTTAAGCGCTGATGCCCATATAGGGGCTGCATACATCAACACCGATAGGGTAACACGTGATACGAGAGATCGTATTACCTGCCTTGGTCCCCCGATGTTTGGCATTGCTCTTGCGAGCGCCATTTGCACTCTGGCCGCCTTTTCGCTCATTGCGATAATATTCGCTTTAAAGCTCAGCCTTGCATCTATAAGTACACCTAGATACTTAATTGATGTGCCCGTGCGGATACTAAAACCGTCTATACTGAGCGTCACATCTTCAAGTTTCTTTCGGCTTGAGATGAGAACCGCCTCAGTTTTTTCCCCGGCTAATATTAAGTCGTGCTCACTAAGCCACTGCTTTATTCTTTGCGTGGCATCGGTGCTGTAATCTTTCACCTCCGCCAGGTGCTTTCCAACTATGATGACGGCAATATCATCAGCATATCCGATGATCTTAACCTCATCCCTCAGTGGTAGGCGTAATACCCCATCATATACTATGTTCCACAGGAGCGGTCCAAGAACCGATCCTTGCGGAACGCCGCCAGTAACTTGGTATTCTTTTCGGCCTTCCTCAGTGTCGTGCACAAGTGTACGGTCACTCAGGTAGCTACCGACAATGCTGAGCAAGTACTGAGGCGTGTTGAGGTTACGCAGCGCCTGAGTTATGGTTCCAACGGGGTTTCAGTATCGTCTGTTGGAGAGGAGATTTTCAGGATGGGGGCTTCTTCCTCAGGAACGCAATGGTGGTTCCTTAAACCCTTTTGGCCTTTTATATTTATTTGGAGAAAACGAACCTTTTCACAACAACACGTCTGTTCTGTTCAGATAGTACAATGAGACTGACTTTATTCCGCTGTTCAACATTATATATGACGGGTACATAGGTTTTGGATTCTTAGAACTACACAATGTTGCAAAAATGCCCAGTCGGCATTTGTCCCTTTCCTGTT
>JAEIFN010000153.1:0-23840 GCA_018903675.1 Zaprionus capensis | reverse complement strand
TAAGTATTAACACCTAGAATCTATATCGTTGTTGCTATGTTAATCCCTTATAGCCGAGTTTGAAGAATCCATAGCAGGCAGCCAATGTCGGAAGTAAGTAAGCTGATGGGAAAATGAGTCTTGGAGAAAATGGCCATCACTTATCCCTCATGCGAACGAGAAAAGCTAGAATCGGTGAAGAAAACATATAAGGTATGGGATTTATGGAAATTACTGAGAGGAATTGTATTTCCTTTGGCAAGTCCGAAGAATAACCCTCAGCAGCTTTGGGTGGAGAATGAATCATTGCGACATTTTTCTTCTGCTATTCAGAGCCTTAACTCAGCGAAAGTCAGTCTTGATATCTACTGCAAAAGGAGTTATGGTTGCGACCCTAGAGATGCACAATGGGAAACTGGAATATGTGAGTGTTGAGAAGTCTTAACACGTATATATAATTCAAAACCAATGAAATCTTACGAAATTTAAAAAAATAAATAACTAAACCAATCAAAACATAAATCATAAACCACAGGTAGAAATCGATTACGATAGAATTTTCGAAAGAATGGAAAGTATCATTCAAGCGGAATTGTCTAATGTGCAGCTTCAAGCTAATGTAACACCACCCAGAGTTTCGAACAATACTGTTCAGTCTCGCTCGCCTCAAGCAAACTCATTCTCGCGAAGCGAAGCGCGGTCTATTACGACGCTGAGTCCTGAAAGAGTAACTCAACTTATCCAACTTATCCGTGCGCGTAAAAAGCGAGAAGGAGAATCCTTTGAACTTTATTACGAATCAATTATGAAAATTGCTTCTCGTCTCGTTCAGTCGCTCATCTCAGACAGTTGATTTATAAACGAGAAAGCACGCAGTTGGTCCTAAAGTTTTTAGAAGAGCTGTAGCGGCATTAGAATCCGAAGAAGATTTGTCTCAATCAGATTCAGAAGAGAATGCATCTGTTGGAAGCATTACAGTTGGCAAGAAAACCTTTGACTTGTTGGAATTGCAACAAACCAGGTCACACATGGGATATGTTTTTATCAGAGAGCTGCATATTTTGTTATGGGTGCGGAGCCAAGGACCTTTATAAGCCCCAGTGTCCGACCTGCATTAAAAGGGCGGAAAACCAGAAAGTTGGTCCCGTTATCGACAGCCGACGAAGGGCCTGTTAATAAAGCCCGCTGTCATAGGGAATACTGTCGAGGCAGATTGTTCCCAGCGTTTGTCTGCTCCTTCAGAAAAGACACTTGCGCAAAACTCACCAGACTTACAACCTTTGAGCCCGTTTCGTCCTTATCAGTAACCCGTTGTACCAATTTACCGTTATGCCTTTCGGTTTGTGCAACGCGCCTCAAACGATGTGTCGATTAGTGAATCAATTGATTCCACCGGATCTCAAGACTTGCGTTTTCGGATATTTAGACGATATTTGCATAGTCTCTGAAGACTTCGATACTCATTTAGCAATTCTGATTCGTTTGTTTGACGAATTTCGCCGAGATAATCTAACGTTGAACATTTCGAAGAGTCACTTTTGCGTTACACAGGTGGGGTACTTGGGATATTTGATCCAAATAAAGTGGAAGCCATCAACTCCTGGACACCCCAAAGACGCTGAAGAAGGCTCAGAGTTTTCTAGGTCTTGTAGGGTGGTATAGGCGATTTATCAAGAACTTTGCTGAGCTGGTATTTCCGATTACAGAGCTTCTATCTTCAAAAAGGAAGTTTGTGTGGACGGATGCAGCTCAAGTTTGCTTTTCAAAGTTGAGGGAAGCTATTACGTCAGCACCCGTCCTACAAAATCCTGACATTGAAAAGAAATTTTATGTACTATGCGACGTTAGCGATAGTGGCGTGGGAGCAGTATTGGTTCAGTTGTCAGATGACAATGAAGAGCGTCCTGTTGCCTTCATGTCTAAGAAACTCAACTCTGCACAACGCAACTATAGTGTCACAGAACGTGAATGCTTGGCTGCGGTGCTGGCCATCGAAAAATTCCGTTGTTCTTTCGAGCTGCAGCAGTTTGAGATAATTACAGATCATGCGAGTCTCCTCTGGCTGATGCGTCAACCAAACCTCAAGGGTAGATTAACCAGGTGGGCCATGCGCATGCATGGTTACAAATTCAGTCTTAGTCATCGTAGAGGGAAGGATAACGTAGTACCTGATGCACTATCCCGAATTTACCAAAATGAGGTAGAAGCACAAAAGGTGCTCAAGCCAGTCATCGACTTAGATTCTCCCCATTTTGAGGATTCGGAGTATCGTCAAGTACGCGAAGAGGCTTTAATCCCGGATGGCAATTATCCTGACTTGAAAGTCAAGGACCAATATTTGTACATACGCACACAACACACCGACGGCACAGCGGTTGGTGAGCAACTTGCATGAAAACTTTGGGTTCCGCAAGCGTTAACCGAGTCTGTGATCAATAGTTTGCATAACACGGTGACCAGTTCTCATGGCTGCATGGCCAAAACTCTGAAGCTCATTAGGCGTAATTTCTTTTGGCCCGGAATGGTCACTCAGGTGAGGGATTACGTACGCAATTGCGACGTGTGCAAGCTGCCACGGCGGATAGGCCTTCCGAGCGTTTATATATCGATATCCTCGGCCCGTATCCGCGCAGTAAAAATGGAAATTTGGCCTTCTTATAGTCTTCTTTTTAAAGTTCCATTGGCTGTGTCCTCTTTCAAAGATTTCTACTGCACCTATACAGGAATTTCTCCAGAATCAAATCTTTTTGACTTATGGCATTCCTTCATGCATTGTTAGTGATAATGGCGTTCAGTTCAAAAGCAAAGACTTAATGTACACGGGTGTATATATACCGCAATCGAATGCGTCCGAACGCATCAATCGCTCTTTGATTGCTGGTATTGGTGCGTTCCTATCGGATAATCACAATGAGTAGAATAGACATATCCATAGACATAGCCTTATGGCTTTAACATGGCAACACATGGCAGCTCCTATAAACTCCTCAACAAGTTTCATCTTTTGGGAGAGGCTGAAAACATATTGTCGCGAGAAGATCAGCTTGTAGCATTAAGCAGCTAAAGACAAATGTATCTAAAGCGTTTGAAATTAATGAGAGGCAGTATAACTTGCGCTCACGCGTAGTGTCCTACCGTATGCAGGAAATCTTCCGAAGAAATTTCGCGCAAAGCAATTTCGCTAAGCAAATTAATGCTAAGTTGAATCTTCGGTGGATCAAATCAAGGATAAAAGCGAACTTGGGTTCAGCTTATTATTTATTGAAAAATCTGCAGGGAAGAGAGCTAGGTACATATCATGTGAAGGATCTAAAGCAGTAAAAGCGTCGGGATGTTCTCTTTGAATCTTCTTCAAGTCATTTCCCTGGCTTCAAGAAGCCGAACAATTAATATCGATCAAAATGTTGAGCTTTACCATATCTAAGCCCTTGGTCCATCTCTTTTCTCGTCTGACGCCAAGCCAACGTGACCTGCCTGTACATATTTCCAAGTGAGAAAAAAATTATATTCTGTGACTTTTGAAAACCATCATACACGGAAATTTAACAAGTTTTGCTGGTTTTAGTACCGGCTAAGTACTTTGTTAGTAGTAGATACTTATTGCTGGGCAAGCCCTAATAATTTCTTTGTTTTCTTTAGGCACTTGTTTGAATAGCCCTAAGGAGCACCCACTGGCTCAAGACCACACGTGGTTGAGTCAGGCTCGTGCGCCCTCCCACATCAATCGGATATTATAATTTTGACACATCCATCAGTCAGTTATATATTTGGTGTATGGTGACGCTGCTCTCTGCATGAGGTGTGCAAGCACGCCACACATACACATAACCTCTCTGTTAAGCGGCATTGATTTAAACAATCGTAAGTAACAATATACTTTCGTATGCAATCTGTGCATATAATAATTGTCTGTTACAAAATGCTTAGGTTGTCTCCATTGGCGGAATAAAAATTGTTTTTTTTTTGCAAGTACCCACAAGCGTACATTGTTGGCCGGCTGAGATGCCAGTCATCCTTAATCCATCATCTGTAACGACATCGACACCTTTGGGGCGCAGAATAGTGATAGTGAATAGTGACAATTAATTATTAAATAATACACACATGACACACACACATCAAATCATGTACAAATCAGTCAAACACACACACCTCTCACACACACTAATCAACAAATTGTTAAATTCATTTATGCATCCTTATTGAATACTTAAAAAGTCAAATTGAATTTACTATAAATACTGAAACAAAGAAAGTAAAAATTAAATTTAATACGAATACTTAAAATTAATTTTGAAAATAGGTTGAATAATTTGTTGTCTTCTTCGTTTTTATAAATTTTCTCAAACACATTCTCCGTCAACTCGGTCAATGCAGTGTGCTTAATTGATCATGCAAAAAAAATACAAATATAGAAAAAAAATATATAAATAGCTCCTTAACAGTGAATTGGTAATTATTTGTGTGCCATAAACATTATTATTTTGTAACAAAGCAGCCACACACACCGTACATCAACTTGGTACCAAGGATCTTGTCGGGGTAACTGGAAGAAAATTTTATTGCACACGATATGATTTGTTAAATTAACTAATCAATTCACTGGCCCAAATTTTAATAACTTAAATCTATTAAAAGAAAAGTAAAAACTAATAAAAAGAAAATGCACTATTATAAAAATGAAAAAAAAAAAAAAGAAATTGGACAATTTATATCTGAATTGAAAGATAGGAAAATAATTTGTTGCAACACTATTGCACTACCCCCTCATATCATCATGCTAAAACAATTAACTCTATTTATCATAGTTGTAAATAAACGAATTATTTTTATAATGTTTAACTAATTTAAAAAAAATTGTTTTTATGGATGAAAATGGGCAGAGCTTGCATATCAGCCGACTTGTTTAGGGATTTTCTATTAACTTCGCCGAAAGGAAATCATGGTTGGGGGGTAAAGAAGGCGGGCTGCACAAACACCTATAGCAGCCGCGTCATCATTTGAATGACGTCAGTGAATTTATAACTTGTATCATTGATCTGAAAAAGGCAACGGGACTAAAAATTTTTTTGTATAGTATATACGTATGTATGTATAGCACTCATGTAAACATACTATCTGTTTGTTTGTATTTAAACATTAAATACAACAATTATTAAAATTTACAATTCCAAATATTTATGCGAAATGCAAGCAACTAATTAAGTATATGTATATTACAACACTTATAATCTTTACGCCTCTCACAAGGAAACAAAAAATGCTATACACTTGAAGGAGTTTACTCCTAAACAAAAAAGGCGAACTGCCGTTAATCTTCCCACGTTGGCCACTACATCGCCAAAAATTGCAAACAATTCAAAGTCTTCAAAAAACTGAACTTTTCTTTTCTTCATGCCTCCGAAAATGTCAGGTGTCCTACAAAAAAACTTTCTTCTTTAATTCTTTCCTATCAAAATGTTATAGGTCTCTGTAGTAAAATCACTAGTCTTTATCTTAATAGTCTTGCCTTTTCTTGCCAAATTATTGCTTTTACCGAAACCTGGTTAAAACCAGAGATCCTAAGCTCTGAAGCCTTTCCAGATAGGTATACAACATACAGGCTTGATCGACCTAACCGACGAGGTGGTGGAGTACTGATTGCAGTAGTCTCCAACATTGAGTCGGACCTTTTACAACCGGAGTTTCTATTTAACATTGAACTAATTTGTGTAAAACTACACTTTCCCGTTTTTTTTCACGTATATAACCTGCTCCTATATTCCGCCGTCATCGGAATTATCAGTCTACTTGCAACACTTGTCTGCAATTAAGACTATTTTTAACCTGTTATCAGACAGAGATCACTTCATAGTCCTGGGCGACTTTAATATCCCAGAATGTAATTGGACATCTAGTGCTGAAGGAAACTTCCTTTTGCCTTCCCGGCAACATGACCTATTTGACGGTTTGTTTGACATGTCTTTGTCACAGGTCAATCATGTCAAAAACTCTCTCAACAGATTGCTTGACTTATGTTTCACCTCTGATCCTTCCAAGGTGATTTTAGACAGGGTACAACCCCTTTCGCTTCTGGAAGATCCTTATCATCCCACTTTCGAAGTGAATTTCGACTTGGGTATTAGTATTGTGGATAAAAATGAAAGGCCGTGTAATCGCGTGCGCTGCTTTAAGAAAGCAGACTTTGAAAATTTAAATTGTTTAATTTCACATTGTGATTGGTCTGAATTTTATGCCTCAGCTGATATTTCAGTTGCGACTAATATATTTTATAACACCCTAAACTCTGCTTTTGATATCTGTGTTCCGTTATCCTATCCGATATGCTCGAGCAAACTTTCTTAGTTTTCAAAAGAGCTGTCTCGCTCAAAAAACTTAAAGAGTAGCTTATTCAAGAAATATAAGCAAAAAAACTCACCGCTTATCTTTTCCCGCTACCTAACTGCTCGGGCAAATTTTACCGTGCTTAACGCGAAATGTTATAAAAACTATTTGAACAGATGTAGGTTTCAGTTTTTTCAGAATCCTAAAAAGTTTTATAGTTTTGTTAACATGAAGCGTAAGTCAGCGGTCTTTCCTTCTAAACTTTCGTTTGATAACGCTGTGGCGGACACAGATCAGGCCATGGCCGATATGTTTGCTAAGTTTTTTCAAACAACTTATTCTTCTTCTACGCCGAGCATTCATTTTTAAGGATCTTAGCTTAGTTAAACCAGTCTTTTCACCAGGTCCCGATGGTATCCCCGCCTGTGTACTTAGATATTGTGCTAACTCCTTATGTAAGCCATTGCTCAAATTATTTTCGCTGTCCTTAGACGCCGCCTCCTTTCCTTCCATATGGAAGGAATCATTCATTATCCCTTTACTCAAAAAGGGCAGCAAGGCTGATGCAAGTAATTATTGAGGTATCTCTAAATTATCGGCTATGCTTAAATTCTTCGAGAATGTTATAACTACTCACTTGCAACACTTTAGCAGATCCGTTATATCCCCTTTTCAACACGGATTCGTGAAACTTCGTTCTACCACGACAAATTTGCTTGAGCTGACATCCTTTGTGGCAAAAGGATTTCAGAAAAATCTTCAAACTGATGTCATTTATACTGATTTCAGTAAGGCATTTGACTCAGTCAACCATTCTCTTCTTGCACATAAACTGAATCTCCTCGGTTTCTCACCAAAACTTCTTAGTTGGATTGTGAGTTATTTGGGTGACAGAACCCAACGAGTCCTCTTTAAGAATAATCTTTCTTACCCCATTTATGCCACATCTGGTGTTCCCCAGGGAAGCCATTTAGGTCTTAACACTTTTCATCAATGACCTCCCAATGGTCATACTTAACTCCCGTACTCTCATGTATGCTGATGATGTCAAGCTCTGTTTTCAATTTAAAGACGACTCCTGTCATTCTCGCCTTCAATCTGACTTAGACTGTTTCTATTCTTGGTGTCGTGCAAATCTTCTTAACCTGAACAGCTCCAAATGCAAGCTGATGACATTCTCACGAGCCTGTCCAAAGTACGTATCTTACTCTCTTTGTGGTTGTACCTTGGAAAGAATTTCCCTGGTTGATGATCTAGGTGTCCGTTTGCGAACATATTTCATCAATGGTTAATAAAGCTATGGGTGTGCTCGGCTTTATTAAGAGATGGTCTAAGGAGTTTGACGACTAACTAAGACTCTTTTCACCTCGTTTGTTCGTCCAATTCTCGAGTACGGATCATGTGTCTGGAGTCCTCAGTACACAGTTCACAAGGATCGCATTGAATCCGTACAGAAAAACTTTTTAATATTTGCCTTGCGAGGCCTTAACTGGGATGTAAATTCAAGACTTCCTTCCTATCCTAGTAGACTTTTGTTACGAAATCTGCCTTCCCTAGCCAATCGTAGAACTATGCTTGGTGTTGTATTTATTAATAACCTTATACAAGGGGACATAGATAGTAACGACTTGCTTAGTCGACTACACTTCTCTGTCCCTGGTAGATTCACCCGTAACTATCTTCCTCTAAAACTTTCCTATTGTAGCTCGAATTATGCCCTGCATAAGCCTTTCAGGGTATTATGCTCGGACTATAATAAACTATATTACATTGTAGCTAACAACAACAATAATTCGGTATCTTGCTTAAAATCACTAATCCTCACCCACTTTTCTATTAACTATTTAAAGGCATACTCATCTTCTTTCTAGTAACAGTAGTACTTTTTAACTAACTGCATGTTTAGAACATTCTAATCGCTATTTGATTAGGCTTTGCTTACTAACACTAACTCTCCTGATCTGATTGGGTTTTTATGGGTTTTCCATTTTTTATCCCAGAGTCAAATTTAATTCAATTAATTCCTTTTTTCTTCACAGTTAAGATTTTACTTTAAATTTAAATTAATAATTACTTTCTTCTGAATTAGTTTCAATTGACCATAGTGAACTTTTAGAATTCGTATGTGCAAAAGTAACAGTGTATCAAATTTCAATCTATATTACCTGTTCTTACATTCCCCCCTCATCTGATATTTCCGTCTACTTGGACCATCTTTCAGCTATTCAAACTGTTGCCTCCAAACTATCTGATAGAGATTATCTACTAGCTTTTGGTGATTTTAACTTACCACAAGTTTGTTGGTCATCTCAATCCTGTATTCTGGCGCCCTCTATCTATAATTCTTTTTTAAATGGCCTATCAGAACTATCTTTATTTCAAATTAATAATATTCCTAATTGTAGCGGTAGAATGCTTGATTTAGTTTTCTCTTCTGATATACTTCTTAACACTACCTCCAGAATTGATCCCTTAGTACATCCTGAAGATCCCTACCATCCTACGTTTGACCTTGTTCTAGCTCTGCCTACTCCAATGCAAACTGCATCTGTTCCTCGTAAAGTAAAATCACGTTGTTTCCGTAAGACCGATTTTGACAAACTTAATCATTTAATTTTAGAACATGATTGGTCATTTTTGTATTCATGTTCTGACCTAAATACTTGCATCTCATTTTTTTATTCCTCCATGAATTCATTTTTCGACCAATGTGTTCCTCTTGCTTTCCCGGTAAAGTCAAACAGGCCACCTTGGTTCTCTCGTGAACTTATGAGTTTAAAAAATTTGAAATCTCGGTATTTTGAAAAATTTAAACTTACTCGTAAACCTTTTGACTTCTCAAGATATATTGCTGTTAGAGCAAACGAGTATTTGAGTCGTTGTCGTTTGCAGTTCGCTAAGGACCCTAAGCAGTTTTACAACTTTGTCAACCTGAAACGTAGATCCAGTAGATTCCCATCCTCGTTATTTTTCGGAGAAAATGAAGCAACCACTGATCAGGCCGCAGCCGATTTGTTTGCAGACTTTTTTCAATCTACCTACTCAACTAATCCGTATAGTTCTTCCATACATCCTCATCCCTATTAATAATTTTAACACTCTTTTTTGTCCTACTATTAAGAAAACTTCTTTACTTAGTGATCTGAAATCTTTTAAACCTGTTTTCTCTCCTGGTCCTGATGGAGTTCCAGGATGTGTTCTAAGATTTTGTGCTGACTCACTTCTTAACCCAATTTTTAAGCTGCTTGACTTGTCACTGTCTCACAGTTATTTTCCACCTATTTGGAAAAACTCTTTTTCCATTCCTCTTCACAAAAGTGTTTCTAACCATGATGTGAAAAACTATAGGTGTATATCCAAATTGTCTGCAATACCTAAGATTTTTGAAAAAAATCTTACGGCTCAATTAACCTTTATGAGTAAATCGATAATTTCGCCCCATCAACATGGGTTTGTAAAGGCAAGATTTACAGCTTCTAATCTTCTAGAATTTTCTTCCTGCATTACTTTAGGATTTCGGAAGAAAATGCAAACTGATGTCGACTATACTGACTTCAGTAAAGCATTTGATTCCGTAAATCATAATCTCTTGATTCATAAGTTAAATTTAATCGGTTTTCCACAAAAGCTTATTTTGTGGATATCCGATTATTTAGCTAACAAGTCTCAACGAGTTCTTTTTAAATACTGTCTATCAAAGCCAATCATAGTAACTTCTGGAGTTCCTTTGCTTTTTAACCTTTTTATCAACGATCTTCCTTCAATACTTCTTCACTCTAATATCCTTATGTATGCTGATGACGTGAAACTCTGTTTGACGTATAGTGATCCTACACTTAACTTCCTCCAAACAGATCTTGATTTGCTCTTTGCTTGGTGCAGGCATAATCTGCTGCATCTTAACTGTTTGAAGTGCAAAGTTATGTCATTTTACAGAGGTAGCTATCACGTCTTCAACTATGCATTTGATTTAAACTCCCTTTCAAGAATAACCGAGGTAAACGATCTAGGTATTATCTTTGATCATAGATTGAAATTTGATCGTCACATTGCGCAAATTGTCAATAAGGCATTTCGAGTACTTGGTTTCATAAAAAGATGGGCCAAAGAATTTAGAGATCCTTATACGACAAAATTACTTTACACTTCTCTTGTCCGTCCAATTCTTGAATATGGTTCTTGCGTGTGGTCGCCGCAATATCAGATTCACCAAGTTAGAATTGAGTCTGTTCAAAAGCAATTTTTACTTTTCAACTGGGTACCAGGTGTAGACTTGCCATCTTATTCTAGTAGACTGCTTCTTATTAACCTACCTTCTCTTACTAATCGTCGTATTATGTTAGGTGTTACGTTTCTTTTCAAACTAATCAAGTACGACATTGATTCTCCTATTCTGCTTAACCAAATTAAATTCTGTATTCCTTCTAGAGTAACTCGTAATTATTTGCCACTTTCCTTGGACTTTTGTCATAATAATTATAGCTTGCATGATCCCTTTCGAGTTCTCTGTGCTGATTACAATAGACTGTTTAGAGTTTTCAATTCAGAGTCCTCCCTTAATTTGATCAAACTATCCATTCTTAACTACTTAACACTTAATAACAATTAACACTAATCCACCGATCTGATTGGGTTTTACTGGGTTTTCCCCAATCCCTTTGCAACAAATGTTGGATCGGTTTCTTTTTATTATCCCAGTTTAAATTTTAAATTTTAATTTTTAAATTTAATTTTAATTTAAATAAAATAAAATATTAATAATTATTTTTACAATTCATTACAATTTTAATTCTTAAATTTTATTGTTAATTCTTTACCCAGTCGACTGCCATTAGTCGACATTAAATAAATAAAAAATAAAAAAAAAAAAAATTAATTATAACTATTAATTGTTTTTTTCGCTACTTTTAAACAGTCGACTGACCTTAGTCGGACTATAAACTAATTAAATAAAAAAAAATAAAATAAAAAACTTGGTACAGATGTTCGGGAAGAGTATTTTTTTATACCCTTCAACCATTGAAAATGGTCAAAAGGGGATTCTAATTTTGTACAAATGTATAAAGTATATATATTCTTGCTAAGGATCAGTAGCCGAGTCGATTGGGCCAGGTCTGTTTGTCCGGATGTCCGGATGAACAGATGAACACATATATCTCTGCTATTACAAGAGGTAGAGACACCAAATTTGGCATAAATGCAAATCAATAATTTATTTTTTGTACTAAATTTGTAAACGCTGTAATAAAAGATACAACTTTCTGACTTTAACATATACTAAGCTGAATGAAATATCTACGTATTCTCCAAATTGCAAGCCCATCGCACAATAAACACAGAAGTTATTTAAGAAAGTATGAGCATAAAACCAAGTGCTTGTGTCAGCTAACAAAGTAGGCGAGCGATCGTGAAGCGCGAGCGCCGTCTGTCGGGAATAATAGCATGTGCATATATATGTAAATGAATTGAACAAATTAAACTACACCAGAACATGATTCGAAGGGTATCCCACTGTCGCGTGCCGCGCGACTGTTGCTTTTCTTACTGGTTCTATCCCTATCGCTTTAATTTCTCCTCGCATTTTTACCGCGTTTCCGTGTCGTCCGTCACATGCGACGGTACCTCTCGGTGCCGTTGACTTCCTGTGGGTTCCGCGCGGAACAAGCATAGTCTTGCTGTCGATGGACCACTCGTTAATATGTACGAGTATATTCTTGAAATCAACGTCCAAAATAAAAAAAAAAAAAACATTGCATTTAATTCCATAAAGCGTCTATTAAAACAAAAGTGTTTTTGCCTATACCACAAAATGGCGCAATGAACCCTCTGCTGCCTTTGATGCCTTGCCCCGTACATGGGCTACCTCATTTCCCCTTGCCGGTATCCAGCTTAGTCTAAGGCTGTTAGCTCTAACAACTAAATACTAATTTCGATTTGATGTTGCAGTTTGCAGTCTTACCTCATAAGTGTTGCCAGTGCCAAAGTAAATTGGTACAAATGCTAACCAGATAATGCAGGTAGTGTACATTGTGAATCCAATAAATTTGGACTCATTGAAATTTTCGGGTATTTTGCGTGTCTTGATGGCGTAAACGGTGCAAATTGTAATTAGAATCATGTTGTATAGCTGCGAAAAGAGGAACGACATGTCTTGGATTTTGCACTTGAGTATAACTTCGGTACGGTCTGGGTAATAGAAGCGGGTGCCCGAAGGCTCCACTATCATCCAGATCATTGTGATTAATACTTGAATGGCTAAAAAGAAATAGAGTTACATAAATCAATTGTAAGCTCATTATACAATCACAATCAGATACACTTACCAATCAGTGACGTTGTAATCACAACCTGCGACTGAGGACTGATGTACTTGAGACGTTGTGCCGACTTTGATGCCGAGTGAAAAATGCGTGATATGCGATTTGTTTTTGTCAATAGCGCACTGTAGATAATGGAGAAGCCGACCCCAATGCCAAACCGCTGCAGCACACATGAACCGATGGTTGGCTTGGCAATTAAAGCAAATGTATTGCAGTAACAGACGAGAATTCCAAACAGCAGCATATAGCTTAGCTCACGGCCCGAGGCGCGTACAAGGGGCGTGTCGTGATTCTTGGCAAACAGCACAATCACGATGAACGTCATTATAATGCCAATAACTGCAATTGCCAACGGTATAAATGCAAGTAGGGAATTCCAACGCATGTACTGAACGCTGAGTGGGAAACAAGAGAGCTTATCCGGATAGGGCCAAAGTCCCGGGCCGCAGTCTCTGCAGGTGAACTCGTCATAAACGTACTCGTACGCTTCACAACTATCGCAGATCCAACAACAAGTATCGCCCTTAAAACGACCATATGAATATATATAATGAATAGATATATAGCACTTTGATTACCTGTTGTTTCTTTATCATGCCCACTTCGCAGGGCAACGAGCATGCCGAGGTTGGCATCTCCTGTTCCCTGTTCCACACAACCGTTTCCAAGTTGAGCTCAAGACCATTAAACCATTTGCCGACAACCTATATTTATTTAGTTAATCTTAGTGTCTTAAAGATTATGCATTGATCATATTAAATTAAACTATAAAGGGTGATTTTTTAGCTATTATCTTTTTGGCTTACACTGGTTTAAACAGCTGACGCACGTTTCGTGTTTTGTTTCACAGTCAGTCTATAATTTAACCATGAATCGTCTTACAAACGAACAACTCGCTGCAAATTATTGCATTTATTTTATTGTTATGCGTTCTCTGTTAAAGAATTCATCGCGCGTTTCTTCTTTCATTTTATGGTCAGTTTAATCGACCCACTAAAGCACTAAAGCACTAAACCCACCTAGATCGTGCGATTTAACGCCTTTAGACTATTTTTTGTGGGGCGAAGCCCGTTTCAATTGACGCATTGGAGTACACCACTGAAGCATTTATGCGTGAGAAATGGTGGACACAGTATGTCAAAATTGGAAATGAAAATAGCTGGAGCATTTGAGGCGCAGTCACGCTCAACATGAAATAATCTTCAAACATTCAATTATATCGACTAAAATCAAGATTTCATGCATTTTTCTCAATTATATGTGTTTTTGTTTGAAAAACTTTTATATAGCTCTTAAAAAATCAAAATTTTTATGTTCGTAATCACCGTCGATAGTAGCTATACCAGTGCCTCTTATATAAGACATTTAGCTGTTGAAGCAGCAGACTCTCTTCTATTGGCAGATAATATGTTAATATATATTATATATACGAATGTAACACTACCTTATACTGGTATCCCGAGGAGTTGTAGAGTCGTTGATAATTTAATATATCATATCTAGCCAGTCCGTCCCCCTGTCGATCGAACTTGACTTCACTGCCAGCCAAATCTTGAAGAACAAATAACAAATATCGATTGGTATATTTCATCTACAATTATATAACGAATTATATATGTATATACAGTACCTACAAAGGAGACGTTAAGCAAGTAGTTATTGTAGAAGTCCTTGCCATCGTAGCTAGTCATGTCTGGACACGCCTCTGACTGGCTATCTACGGGATGGCGATACCAAACAGATTCCGTATGCAGATGACGCACATCATTCGGCGTGCAAAGATCCTGATGTAGATTATGAAGGGCGTGTGCAAAGGCGTAGACAGCATCCACCACAAATTGCGTTTTCGATTCCTGTTCGTAGCTGAAGGATAGATATATATAGACATGTATAAATTTCTTGTATACAAATATTCATACGTATTCATAACGTACGATTTTATGTCATGGATAGAAGGATATGGAAGGGGTTTGTCTAATCTTAAAACTAGTGAGACAGGTTTAATAATCTTGTAGAGGCTGTAGAGTTAGGAAGTTAGAAATAATAGAAAATAGAGTTATAGTTGTCCGAACACAACACCCAGAGGGCAATACGAAAAAGCTTCTTCTTCTTCTTCTTGGGTGGCATTGCAACCCGTCATCGGGTTACGGCCGACCTCAACAGCTCGCGCCAGGAGCCTCTACTTCTTGCGTGCCTCCTTCAATTGGGGTTACACCAAGCGCAGCCTGGTTCTACTCTATCGAAGCCGCGACATCGACTCTCTTTCAAACACCTTCTTCGCTGGTGCTTCTTCGTCCATACGTATGACATGTCCAAGCCAGCGCATACGTTGTATTGTCATGCGCATACAGTCCGTGGTTCATTCGAATGGGAAAGTGTTACCCGGTATGATCAGGACCAAAGATCTTGCGTAGTATTTTCCTCTCGAACACTCCAAGCGCTGCTTCATCCATGTGTGACAGTACCCAGTACCCTTCAGCAGTATAAGAGAGAGCTACTTGTCTTGTAGAGTGCCACTTTTGTCGGTCGGTCCCGAGAGAGAGAGCTCTGCTACATATCTGCTTACAGAGCTGTTAGTAACATCTGTTCGCAGATGTGATTCTCCGCTTGATATTCATGCTGATGTTGTTGCTGGAGTTGACAGCGGTGCCAAGGTATATGAAATCCTTGACAACATCGACCCGCATCTACTTGGGATCCGAAAGAGATAGTGCCCAAAAATAACAACTAATTCTACAAAGGACAGATAAGTGTAAGTGGCTAAGCTAAGCTAACACTATCAACGTCAGCTTGTATTTTTATTAAAACTATACCAAGAATTGTTCTACGATTGACTAAGGAAGGTAAATGAAGTAACTTAAGGCTGGCCGTCAGCCGTCAGAGACAGTAAGGGGAACTAAATGTAACCACAGTTTTGGCTGGGGTACGTGTCGTCCTTGCTCCTACTGACGGGAGTTCGGCTATACTCTCCACGTGAGGGCGGCTGGAAGCAGGCCCCTAGCACGGTACATAAGCATGATGCGGCTTTGAAAGCATCAACCCAGAGTGAAGCCATCACGGCCGCCCCAACACCAGCACTGCAGCCATTGGGCTGCTGGCTTCCACCCCAATACTACGGGTCTCGACCCTAGTACTCTGGGGGCCTCGGACAGGCCACGAACTCCCTTGCCGTCCACAAGCTAGTAGGTAAAATCAAAGGAGCCCTCGTATCCAAGACTTACTCTGGTCTTTAGTAGTTTATGAACTACTAAGTACTGCAAGAAGTACAGGGCGTGGATGCAATCGGCTATGCTGACGACCTGGCTCTAGTATTGAACGGAAAATTTGCCAACACCGTGACAGAGTTGATGCAATCTGCTCTGAACACGGTTAGCGGATGGTGCGAAGATGTAGGTCTTATCGTTCCCTTCACTAAGCGCTATTCCGTTGACATAGGTAAATTGCACATTGGCGGCTCTCTGTGGGACTTTCCAACGAGGTTAAATAGGGGTAACTCTTGATAAAAGACTAAACTGGAACTTCCACTTAAACAACACCCTATCAAAGCCAATGTGGGCCAGTAGAAGATTCTTTGGTAGAATCTGGGGTTTCAAATCTTGCACCATCCGGTGGTTATTTGAGATGATGGGAAGACCCATCGTCACCTACGCCGCTATTGTGTGGTGGCCAAAGGTAGTGCAGGCCACTGCCATCAACAAATGCAATAAATTGCATAGCCTTTCTTTGACGGGTGCACTTCGCACCTGTTCCACAGCAGCAATGGAATCAATCTTGAACCTGACTCCGCTGCATATCCGAATAAAAAAAGTCGCTGCTATGAGCCTTTTTAGAAGCAAGCTCCAATCTGCGAATCAGGGCATGCTAGACTAATCAAAGATATTCCTGGCTTAGAGATCTGCACTAGATCAGATTCTATGACCAAGGAACTCATCTTTTTTGCAATATTCAGCACCCTCATCCCATACCGGAAGGACTGAAATGCTGGCAACCCCATCAGTGACCCTCACGGCATACACTGGTATACCAACGGGTGAAAGGCTGATCAGGGGGTTGGAGCTGGGATACATGGTCCCTCAACCATGCAACCTCGATTGCTATGGGCAAGTGACCGACAGTTTTTCAATCCGAGGTTCATGCCATCGAGTTCTGTTACCGTCTTATCCTTGAGAAGGGGATCAGAGGAGCAAATATTTATATCTTCTCGGACAGCAAAGCTGCCATACTAGCCCTCTCCTCAAAAAGAGTAGGTTCACGTATGGTGGCTGACTGCTGGAACTGCCTCTAGAGGCTATCCAATAAGAACAAAGTTACCCTCCTATGGGTACCTGGACACTCTGGTTTCCAAGGCAACGAGATAGCGGATGAACAAGCGAGGGCGGGGTCATCAGCCCCTCTGCATGGCCCCGAACTCTTCTGAGGCGTGGGGTGGTCAACCATCTCATCCCTTGTGAAAACCTGGGCAGATAGGTTGACCGAACGCTGTTGGTTCTTCCAAACAGGGATGAGGCAGGCAAGACAGCTTACGAATCCCTCGGTTAAACGAAGAACAAATTTACTCTCTAGGAGAGATCTCTATTTCCTTGTTGGCTACCTTAGTGGCGTCTGTCCTCGAATGAAGAATGCAGGCTCTGTAGAGAGGAGGACGAAACCACCAAATATATGTAGGATTGGGATAGTATCGCTGTAACAGCGTACCCTCCTCGATGCAACATCATTGAACCCATCGATAGTTATTAATCGATTGTTCGCTTTCAATGGTTTTTTAAGTTTAAGTAAGAAAGAAGAGAAGAAGATCGCGCGACACAGAGAGAGAAGTTGTTGAACTAAAAAGACGTGCGCATTATTTTATTCGAAGTGTAAATTGCACAAAGAACTCGAAGTCGTTTGTTTTGCCCCAGTAACTTTATTTAAATCTTGTATTACATGTTAAATACTCATAGTGTTAAGAAAATGAAATCAACAAATAAACTTTAATTTGTATTCCCACAAATTTTGGGGGCTCGAACGGGAAATGATTTCGAAAATTTTTTTTACAAAGTACACGATAATGTGCTAAATGAGTAATTAAACAATCAAATATGTATTGCGACATTTATATAGTTGATTGAGTGGTGCGATCTTCGCTAAATTATTGGCCGATTGGGACCCTTGTTACGGCTAGCTAACAATCGTATTGGGGGGATTCGTTGGCCAAATAATAAAGCCTTCACTCGATCAGAGAGCCACGTTGAATTAAATTTATAGTCCCGTGCCTATTACGTAGATTAATAAGATCAATAATTACTGCATAATAAAATGTAAAATAAAGAAAAAAAGAATCGGAGAGATCATGCGTGTATGATGCTGTCATGGCAGTATCTCTATTGGATATTAGGCTACACTGATGGTATCGTAGCCCGCCTCTGTACCCACCCTCCATGATTTACCTTGGGCATTATATGGTAAATCCCTATTTTAAATGTTACCCTTTCATTCTACCCTTCGCCTTTTCACATAAGGAAAACTATCTGTATTTACCAACACATTATAATAATTTTATTCATTTAATTGTAAAAGGTAAGATCTTATATAAGGGCATGATATATTTCATTTAAATTTCCTTGTTTCTGTTGCTAACTTTAATTTAATTCATTTGATATCAACTTGTTTTCTTTTATAATTCATATAGTATTGTAATTCATACTATAATTTCGTTTAATTCTATATTTTATTTCTGTTTCACTAATTTAATTTTTCTAAACTTTTATTTAATGTAACTTTAATTTTATGGTCTTTCAATTTGTTGCTTTTCTTTTAATTTGTTGCTTTTAATTCGTTCATTTCATTTTTGTAGGGCTGGTGCAATTTATAGGGTATTATATATGTATGTATTTGTTGGTATATGTTCACATAAGTAAGTGTATATAATAGGAAAATAATATGTTCACTTACCCAAATCCATTCTATGAGCTCAGAGGAATTGTTGTTGGGATTAAATTATTTTTTTAATTAAATTAACTGAAAAGAATCACTCTTGTGCACATATGGTATACATATTATAAAATGCCTTGCCTCCCACAAAAATAATAATTAATAAAAATAATGATTGGCAGTTGCCAAAAATAACAATTTAGAAATGAAAGAAATTAAACATAAAAAAATAATCAAAAATAAGAAAATTATAAAGAAAAATAAATGAATTGAAATGAAAATTATAAGTATGAAAATTTGAATTAAAGCCAGTTAAGTTAATTCTTTGTTTTGTTCTTTGTTTTCATTTTTTTTTTGTATGATTTTTAATTAATGTTAAATTTTAATTTTTATAATGTGTAACCGTGTGAATGTGTGTATATGGCAATTTTGTGTATGTGTAATTTTTGTACATGTGTAATTTTGTACATGTGTAATTTTGTACATCACTTTTTGTTGCATTTTGTATAAATTATAATTGTTTTATAGTTGCACTTTTCTTGTTATAGTTTGTAGATATATATGTGAGCTGTATGTGGATTTATAAATGTTTTATGTGTTGATGCACTTGTTTATGTACGTGTTGATGTACGTGTTGATGTACATGTGGTGTTGATGTAATTGTTGATGTACATGTGGTGTTGATGTAATTGTTGATGTACATGTGGTGTTGATGTAATAGGTTCCCTTTCTTCTCCCAGCTTTGGTAGGGCGAGTCAGCGAGGTTATGCGTTCGCTGCTCGCCAAGATTTTTTTCCGAAGAACGATGTGCAGATCTTGCGGGTGTGCAGCTTGTTTTCTGCACAGAACCCCGATCTATTGCACTGTGGAGCCCTATCCGCAGAGACGTGCACTCTAACAGCCGGGGTGCTCCGCTGGCCGTTGCACTGTGCACGCTCTGTAGAAAAAAATTAAAATCTGTATTAGATTTAATCAGATTAAACTGATAAAGTTTAATACTTACAGATTTGCCTTTATATTTAAAAAAAATAGAACACATTAAAAGATTTTAACTTTTATATCCACGTTTTTTTCTCGAAAAAAAACTTTAATTGCAGACTCCACGTCTGTTCTTTGCGAATGCACGAAGAGAAAAGAACTCGATGAGAGCGTAAGTGTCTCTCGAACGGTGCAAAGCTTATCTGCAACTCAGAGTTCTAATCGAAGCTTTGAACCGTTTAGAGTTGAGTTGGAGTCTACTGATAATGACTCCGAATTAGGGGAGGAAGGAAAATAATTTTTTTTGGGATAAAATTTTTTTAAAAAAATATTTTTTTTTGGTTTTAAGTTTTTTTTAAAAAAATTGTTTTTTATTTTGTTTTCGCTTTTCCTTTTTTTTATATATATACAATGGAAAGGGCTGTACATTACACTCGCATGCGGTTAGAACTTGAAGAATACGACTTCACAGTAGAATACCTAAAGGGGAAAGATAAATTTTGTAGCAGACGCACTTTCGCGCATAAATATAACAGAACTCAAAGACATGCAACATAAAGTCCTGAAAGTCACTACCAGGCAACAAAGTAGACAAGATAAAAACTGTACAGTATAAAAATAAGGAATTTTTAGCCTAAGCAAAGTATTCAAAATGTATCTAAGCCCAACGTACACGAAGTCATAACAAATGATGAAGTACGAAAAGTGAAGTGACCTTGCGAATAACTGAATCTATTTGTTTACTAAAACGAGGAAATAAAGTTATTGCAAGAATTGATGTTGACGATTTATATACCAATGGAATTTTTGATTTAGGTCAGTTCTTCCAAAGGCTTGAAATGCAAGCCGGTATACTAAAAATCAGCCAACTCAAATTGGCACCGAGTGAAAAAATCTTTGAAACCATTTCAATAGATAATTTCAAAAATATGGGCAATATAAAATTGAAATCATTAAGCCGGTGACCACTATAAAAACTGAAAAAGAGATACAATCAATACTGTCTACATATCATGACGACCAAATTCAATTAGGTCATACAGGCATTACAAGAATGCTAGCGAAAATAAAAAGACACTATTATTGGAAAAATATGACTCGTCATATAAAAGAGTACATACGTAGATGTCATAAATGCCAAATGTCGAAAACAACGACACATACAAAGACCCCAATGACTCACACAGAAACCCCAACAAATGCTTTTGATATAGTGATAGTGGACACAGTTGGTCCACTACCGAAATCAGAATATGGCAACGAATACATCGTCACACTTATATGTGATTTAACGAAGTATTTAGTAACTATACCAGTTGCAAACAAAAGCGCAAATACTGTAGCGAAAGCTATATTCGAAAGTTTTATACTAAAGTACGGTCCAATGAAGACGTTCATTTCGGACATGGGTACCGAGTATAAAAATAAGGTAATTTTAGATATGTGTAAATACATGAAGATAGAAAACCTAACATCTACCGCATATCATCACCAAACCATAGGGACAATAGAACGAAGTCATAGAACATTCAATGAATACATTCGTTCATACATCTCTGCAGATAAAACTGATTGGGACGTTTGGATACAATATTTTACATATTGTTTCAACACAACACCATCAGTCATGCATGATTACTGTCCATATGAACTTGTCTTTGGAAGATTACCAAGGCAGTTCGCAAATTTTAATAAAACAGATAGAGTAGATCCACTGTACATTGTAGAAGATTACTCGAAAGAAATAAAATTTAGATTAGAAATAGCATATAAAAGAGCTAGACTTATGTTAGAAAAAGCTAAATCTTATAGAAAACAACATTATGATAAGAAAACTTCAGATTTTCAATTAAAAATAGGAGATAAAGTTATACTAAGAAACGAATCGGGTCATAAGTTAGATCCAGTATATTTAGGTCCTTATACTGTAGAAACCATAGAAGACAGAAATAATATAGTAATTAGAGATACAAAGCAAAAGAAACAAAAAGTACATAAGGATAGACTAAAAATATATAATCAATGAAACGTTTCATTTCGTTTAAGAAAGGTCTGATCAACCCAACAACAAAAAACTACACAAAAAAAAAACCAAAACAAAATTTTTTTTATTCTTTTTCCTTCGAAGAAAGTTAAACATAAAACAAACAAAAAATAACGTAATTCAACATACATTTTTTTAAGTTACTCTGTCATTACACAAAAATGCCTTGAGACAAAACATTACTAATAATTATTAAGAATCAATCATTTAAAATTTTCTACTGAGAACTAAATGACTACATGTATTACGTCATTTCTTTAAAAAGGGAGGTGTAGCATATCTACCCTATAAATATACTAAATTAATGGGTACAACTTGGCTTCAAAACATTGTGACACTTTGTCATAATAAATATAACATTCAAGTACCCAAATGACCACAAACAATTACACAAGTATTCCAGCGCTCAAGTAATACGATCTAACGCTTATACATAAGCCGATCGCGGAGCGTGGGCATGCTGAGCATGCACTTTGCAGCTCAAGTAGGTCAAGCTATACATAACATATGCATGCCTTCCGCATAAATATGTATATGTATATGCATGCCTTCTGCAGGCTTATGAATACGTATATGAAACTATAGAATAGAACTATAGAACTAATGTATATAGAATAAGTATTGTATGTACGGGTTAGCTCAGCCCAAGATGAGCGCATAAGAAACATTCGAATAAAATAACTCAAAAAGAGCAGACGCTCTGGCTCTACTAATTTACCGAACCCTTTTTGGGACAACATACTATATGGCGATCCTGACATACTATAATGTACTCTATTTAATACTAAATGAATCAGCATTGCATTCGCTATTTTAGTGTCATCGCCTATCGATAACAATGAACCATATATTGATGACACCGTATCGATTAGGCTTCTAAGAGAGAATGCAGATTGCTGATTCATTTTAGGAAGACTGAACAATGATGAGATATTGTTCATAAAGATAAGGCATTCGTTATCGTTTACTCTCCTTAGGCTTTCCATAACCTTTTCATAGTTGCTCTCGGTGACTTGGAATGCCTTAATCGTTCCCAAGGCATCACCAGAGAGACAGGAGATCAGATGGTTAAACTTTTCGATGGCAGGAATGCTCTTATCATTATCAACAAGAGTCTCGAATAATCCTATAAAATTCTTAAACTAAGAATAATTGCCACTAAATTTAGGTAATGCCAAATTAGGGAGTCGAGCTCGAGTTGGTGCCATCGGAGCCGAAACCTTTTCTTGTGGTTCGCTCGATGACTTCACGGCAGAAAGAAGCGACATAATTCTCGCTTTGGTCGTGATTGACAATTCCTCCAACTCGGCTGCAAACTCATCGTTTTCATCAAGAAACGAAAAATTCGCCGCTGCAGCTGGTATATACGTAGGTGTGTATGTATGTATATACGTACATACAATTGCTTGAACTCAGTAATTATTATTGCAATCGCATTATGGACGAAAGTTTGTGAGAGGGGGCGACAGTGGAACATAAACAACAACAAACCATTGCATCCAAGAGCAGTTCAAGTATATTTATGTATTTATAATGATTAAACTACGATGAATTGCCTGTCTGTATGTATGTATATACGCATATGTGTGATATGTAGCGTATATATATGCATGCAAATAAGCTCAACTATATTATAGTGTACGTATGTGCCAAGAATTGAAAGCGAAATACCAAAAACCAATTTAAACGCTTTCAATTTTTCGCACAAACACCTGTGGCTCTGGAACAAGTTGACCGGCTGCTACTTTCCTTGCTTCTTCTTCTTGGTGTGCAGCAATTGCAGAGTATCCCTCGATGAATATGCAGGAACTCAACTTATAGGAATTAACACGACCGACGCGAATAGGTTGTTAATAATCCACCCACGAACCGAAAGGCAATTTAATTAGCACTTTGTAATTGCACTTTTTCACTTGCAATTGTTATTCAATTGTTGTACACAATTGTTGTTTATATTTGCACTTTTCTGTGTCACTGTCACTTTTTAAATTTCACAATGCCTTTTTATTACAGTCCACCCGGGGGCGCCATGAAAAATTAGATTAGTTTATCTAATTATTAACTATCAACCGAAAACTTCGGTGGCTGTAATATCGGTCGAAAAACAAAACAAAAGACGTGCGTTCGATTCAAAGTATAATTTCAACTACTTCATTGCTTAGCCTAGCTTAACTACGGCGGCGAAACGGGGCGAATTCAACAACAAAAGAGAGGCCTTTATTGCGCTCCTGCTCCGCCCTAAACTAATTTACACTAGACTTCAAGATTTATCTATTACATCAACT
>JAEIFN010000151.1:0-30164 GCA_018903675.1 Zaprionus capensis | reverse complement strand
CGTTCTAGGGGTGTCGATAAGCCATACTTAAACTACTTATTCGACTACTCCCTACATGGGTAGTTACCCTATTCACCCTTTAGTAAGCGAACACCGAACCAGTAAGTGTCAATCGAATTTTAACGCCTACTTTTCGTCGCTTTCTCGTGCAAGCTTAGAAATATTTAAACAACCTACCCGACTACTCCCCACATGGGTAGTTACTCTAGTCACCCTAGGGTAAGCGAACGCAGAACCACTAAGTATCAACGAAATTGAACGCCTACTCAATCTTTTTTGTGTTAAATTTCTCACTATATTTCCTATAATGTACAATTTTGTCTAAGTTGGCTTTGACAATTTTAAAAACAATTGTCATGCTGAAATTGTTATGCATTGTTAATGATAACATAATTTTAGACAAATGTTAAGAATTTACCGGTATTGCCAATTGGAATTTATTTTGGCTAATCTAATCTAAAGAATTGTGATGAATTTCTTAGCCAATTAAAAAGGCGAATTAAATAAATACTCTTAGATGGAATTGAGATCAACGAAAAGTGTATCAAAATAGAACTTAGAGCCAAAGATTGTGATAGCCCAGCTAGAGCAAACAAAACTGAAAGTGGGAAGTTATTAACAAACGTGGACTTCAAAAATAGAAAGTATGGAAAATGCGGCTACAGCATGTTTCCAACGACAGACGTTGGATTGCGCTGACGATATACACGAACAGCACACAGCTCATCTAACAGCGCCATCTGTTGGCAGTGTACAATTTGTTGCTGAATTAAAAAAATTAAATAAACAAAAAATTTAAAATATAAATAGTAATTTCAATGCATTTAATATATGGGTACTCTTCCCACCAACCTATTCATGGGTATACTATATATATAAGTACTCTAGTGATGGGTACTCTTTTGACCGACCTATTCACGGGTAACTTCTGTACTACTCCTATTGTAGGTACTTCTTTCTCTAGACCATTCATGGGTACTTACATAAGTACTCTAATCAGGGGTAGTCAATCCTACTAGCTACATAAGTACTCCAATCATGGGTACCCAGTTCTCCACTTACGGGTAAACGATGTGGTGGCGATTGACCCTATTTGCGGACATTTCATACAAAACACGAAATGAAAAAATACATTGCTTAGGGTGTGTAAAGTAAGTAGGAGTACTCCCTTAGTAAGTACTTATTTCACCAGCTACGAACTAGTCGCCAGAACTATAGGGTAATTTTGTTACTTTATTATAATTTTCTACTAAAATTTTGGCATGCTTTATTATGGTTTAATTGGATATCGGTGCTGCTTTATTTAAGCACTTGAAAGATTTATCGAATTCACTCCGTAATTTTGGAATTTCGGAAATAAGATTTTTCCATTCCATCTGCCTTAATAATTGTCTTAATATTTATAGACTAACCAATTTGGTTCCTATCTATTTCAATTTCCTCAACTATGACCCCTTCGATCATCGCAAGAACTGTTGCCAGGTCCTTCCTTGAACAAACATGGAAAGGTGACCTTCTTAATTTATAGATTGTCACGTAATGGACGAACAATAAATCGAAAAGAAGCCTTGGTTCTCGCAATATCAGGAATAATACTCTTCTTACGAAGTTCGGGTCTTGCTTTTCTAGCTTTCTAATTATGTGCTTAATATGTTTACCCATTATTTTCTTTATTGGGGACTCTCTTTAGAATCCTCATCACAGCTGTAATTGGTAGTTATTGTTGAATGTTTTCTTTATTCCCTTAAGAAATTTTCAATATCGTGCCAATCGCTGTCGTTTAGTGGGTCTAAACATTCTCCTATGATATTATCACAGCTGTTATTGGTAGATATTGTTGAATGTTCTCTATGCTCATTCAAGAATTTTTCAATATCGTACCAATCGCTGTCATCTAGTAAATCTAAACTTTCTTGTATGGTATTAAAATTTTGATCCATATTAAAATTTATTTGCTCATTCAATTAAATTAAATTAAAATTAAATTCAATTAAACTTATAGAATTTACTTAAACGTCTGGGTTTATGACGTTTTCAAAATGCCATTCGACGTCTTCGTCGAGGCGAGCTGTTTCCTGCAATTCTTCGGCGTTTATAGTAAGCCAACAGTAGGCAGTAAATCTAACAGATATAAAAATGCGTGTATAAAACGCCTTAAAATGGTGACGCCAATATTACTATACTGATATATGTCTATAATCATATTTAAATGAATGATATTTGAGAAATTCTTCTTAATTCAATTCAATTCTTAATTTTTCGAATTGTTAACTTTATTTAATATATAATATATTTTAATATATTTTTTCAATGTTTTTGGTTATTACTATTCAAAACACATTTATTTTGTTTTGTATAGAGGTATAATAATATTATTTTTGTTTTTTTTTTAGTTTCTTAAATTTTGTCTAGATCGTTGGCTCTGCTCTCATATTTCTTTTTTAAACATTTATTATGGAGCTTGTACAATTTAGTTAGCGCATTTACGATCATTATAATGGCTATTATGCCCAGGATCAAAGTGATCCAATCTAAATTGTTTGTACTTACTTTTACTTTATTTATGACATTAGCGGTAGAATCTACCGACTTAGTATCTACTAGACCCATGTTTAAAAAGAAGTTTTCTCCTAATACAGTTGTATTGAATATATTGGGTCTGGATTTAATTTACTTATTGAATTGTTAAATGACATTTACTTATTTGTTTGAATGAAGAGTTTTGATTTGCTTATATATCTATTTTGTCTTCTATTTCTTTGTTTTTTAATATTTTAATTGACGCTATTGCGTCGGCTAAGATGCCTTGCGGCGGTGATAAATTTGAAAATTGATAAGACGCCTTGCGGCGGTGAGAAATTTAAAATTAATTCACCCGTGTGAATTTACAGATTTCCTACCTAATTTTTCATTTGGCTTTGTGGGCCAATCTTCTCATTGGGCAGATAGGTTTCCGCGCAATCGTACAATATTTTTATGATTAAATGAAAAAATATGCATTGCAGTGCAATTAAAAAAATTATGCAACGCAGTGCAAAGTAAAAAAATTGCGCTCTTGGTAGCGCTGTCGGTAGTTGTCGATGCTGCTGTTGCTAACTTGTGTCAGCTGGGCGTAGCCGGTCTTGGCACGCTGACACTCCCTCGATGCTGCAGTGCGAATAGCGCACCACAGTTTTTCTATAATGATGTTGGCCTGTATCAGCTGGTCGTCGCCGGTATGGCACGCTGACACTCCCTCGATGCTGTCTTTTTAGTTCTTCCGTGAGCCGCTGGTACTAGCCGTGCGATTCCTGCACGTGTACTCACAAGCTGGGCTGTAAAGTGGTCCCTCGCAGTCGTTAGGGCATTGAAGTTTCAGCTCCGGCAGGCTTTTTGGGCTGAGGAGGTTGAGTTATATTATTATTTGAAATTGATTTTATTGGTTTTTCTGAGCGAGCGGGTGTGGTGGGGTTTTTATTTTTCCTGTCACTTAGGAATTTTACGTAGTGGTCTAGCTCAGCTTGTAGCTTTTGAGCTTCCGACCATTCGGGTGCTGGAGTTTTCGCATATAATAGCCACCTTAAGCGTGCTATTTCTTTTTTAGCTTTGTTTTGTACTCCGCCCCTTCGTTTGCCCATCACACTCACACTCTACTCACTCAGAATTTTCCTCCAAAGCCGCTGTTTTGATTCCTGCTGCTGCTGATGTCCGGGGCCTATTGGCTCAGGCGGGGCCGGTGCTGGTCTTCGCACAGGTCTTTAAACATGTTTTTTTTTTCTTTTTTGTGTCGTTGTTATGTGGCCTTTAATTGACTTTTCAGCACTGCGGAGTAATCGAAGCTGACAGCAGCTGCAGCGGCAGCGACAGCGACGTCATCAACACAACACTTTTTGTCAGTCATTAACAATTCAAAATGCGTTTCTCTCTCTCACTCTCCCTTGTATCTCTCACGTTGTCGATTTGTTTTGTCTGTTTTGTTTTCTTTTTGCTTGTTGATTGCAATTTAAAACATTTAGTTTGTTAATTTCGCCGGAACTTTGTTGTCAAACATATTGTATTTATATACACATATTATTCACTAGTCTCCTTGTTGTTGTTGCTTTCGGAAATTTAAAGAAAACTTGCACATCACTTTTTATTTTGATTGAGGGTCCTGTCACGGTCGCCATGAAGAGTTTTGATGGAAACTCCAAATAAAACACTTTTAAGTTAGCGGGGACGTCAGTCCCCGAGGAGTGATCTTTATTGAATATCTTTAGCTTAACGTTAACGGGTGCCAAGCGCTGCGTCATAGCAGCCAAGGCCCTTATGTATTCTAATACAATGTATAGTATATGATACATACATTGAGAGAGTCTGTTGTGTGCGCGCAGTATGTACATGGCTAGCGTGAGAACGCTGACCATGCATTTAGGCAGTGTGGTTCATAAGTGGGTGATCATGTTACACTTCCACTTGAACGTCCCGGTTTGCATAAACACTGCAACAATGTAATTGTGCTGATATCAGATTGATAGCATTCTTTGGATAATATACAAGTTAAGAGCCGACGTAGGGGGGAAAACCCCCAGGCCGGCACTAGGTGCGATATTACCTAGTTGTAAATTCCATTGAAAGTAGAACACACGACGAATGTAGATTTGAACAATTTATTCTTCTCAACTTATTCTAACAAATATGGGAATTGCTTCTGGTTGATTCTGCTGGTCTCCAAAGAGTGCCCGTCCGCTCCTCGGCTATGAGCCGTTGAGCCCTCGGCCAGCCAGCATAAGTGCTGACCAAGCGCAACGTGACTCCCGCTGCCGCGTTCGGGTGTCGCAATGTTGGTGGTGCTGTGCCAGCACGATCAACATTGTTGTTTATATCCGGCTGATGCGGCGGTTGTCGGTTTTTGGCTGACACCGTGGAGTAGCCGTGCTGACGCTGATGCGCTGACGCAGCAGCGGCGACGAGGCAGGAAACGCGCAACGCGCAGCTCAATGACCCGTTCAGCCCCGACACCAGTTGTACGGTGTGAGGGGCAAGGGAAGCGTTTAGCTGGTGTTAACTCCTCCCCGCCTCAAGATCTGCGTCCCGCAGATCAATGGACCTTGCCTGGCTCGGCTTGGCCCAACGCCTCTAAGTTCGCGGCGATGTCGCGGACATTGGGCAGGCCTTTGGGGGACGTCAGCTTCTTCCATAGAAAATAAAATCCAGATAGTATGCAGATGGCGAGTGCCGCCTCGGTGAGGAAAGAAGCTAGTAGTTCTCCGGTCACGTTGGACATCTTCTCAAGATTTCGCATGCTCACGTCGTGGACATATTCCAGGGAAAGTTGAAAGTTGTTGGCCGTTATGTGGCTCAGTACGGCCGGCATCGCCATTAGATGACTGATCGAGTAACTGGAATAGTTTTGGCCGTCGACCGTTATCGTCTCGTTGTCGAATTGGATGATGAAGGAGCCGATCAAGTTGTAGTTTTTTGCAGCCGTCCCCAGAGTTCCGTTAAAGTTGGTCAGGTAGAGCATTCCATCGTCAACTTGCTTGACCACTCGTTGATTGCTCCTTTGGTATGAGCACTTGGCCTGGCCGCCTTTCAGTAGTCGGGGGATACAGCTATCCTCTTTCAATTTCTGAAGCTCCTCCTCCCGGCAAACAGAGGTATTGCCAATGGAAAGGCAATCTCCCAGGACAGCATATGTTTCGCTCGAGCTAGCAGCTAGCTTATGGTGTTCCAGTATAATCTGCCTTCCCTCGCTTATTGTCGCGTATAGGTGCATAAGGCGGTACTTCTCAGCCGCTACCTTTGGGAACGCCAGTATGTAGAGCAATAAGGTTCCATTGGTTACGATGGTTGGCCGAGAGAATTCGATGGCTTCGATCGCATTCTTATATGGCAAGTTGTCCACTTCTCTCAGTATGGTTTCAATCTCGCCATGATCCAGCAAATTTGAGTCGACTATGCTGGTTTTAGCCAGCTGGCAAGCTCTGACGACTTCGGAAACCTGGTTAGATAGGATGATGGATTTGTGTAGCACCGTCGTAGTGGTGTACAAATCGCTGTCCACCGCATTCACCTTTGCTATGACGTTGTTTAATTGCTCGATGGATTCGTGAGTCGCGTCGAACAGACGTGCATTTATTCTTAGTTGTTGGTCATTGTTCTTCGATGCCATCCCTTGCGCAGCCAAAACAGCGTTCCAGTCAGCAGCATCTGGAGATCCAGCTATCCATTTCCAAGCCGACCCCAACCAATCCAATGAACGAGATTTGCGCCCCGTTCGTCCGGAAAGCCTGTTAATTCCCTCTATGGCTGTGTTGAGGTAGTAATCGACCAAAGCTTCGGCTCTTTTGTCCGCCAAAGCAGCTGTTTCTCGTGCGATTTCCTCGGCCAATCTGTTCATCTTTGCAAGATCGACGAGGTGCGCTAGTTTGAAAACGCCGTTGGTCCTCCATACTTCGCCGTGTTGTAAGGGGATCACTGGCCCCTCGTACTTATATACGTGGGCGGGACTCACAACGCACGCAGGAATCAAGCTTACAAAAAGACAATTTGTAAATAATTGATCGTTTTCAAGTTGGTCTTAGGCTACATATTGTGTGTGTAAATGGGTGTAGGGTACATTTTATGTATTTATTTGTATTTTATTTTTATATATTTGTAATTTTTTATTATTTTTTTGTGTTTTTTTTTTATGTGTTTTCTTTTATATAGTCTTAATATTCTTAATTTATTTTTATGGGTGTTTTGTGTTTGATAGTTTTTATGGTGGGTGGAATATCTCATCAAATTGCCACTGCTTGTTTTACTAATTTATTTGGAAGTTAATTTTACTTTTTATTCTTATTAGCCAAAGCCATGCCTCAATTCCTCAGATCAGATTTGTGGAAGGTTTTCCCTGATCTGGTTCTAATCGTTACCTTGTTATCTTCCTGTACTTTTTCGCATCTGAACCTCGGCTTTTCTTTCGTTTTTATTTGCTTATTAGCAACAAAAACTTCATCCCCCGATTCATAAGATTTGGGCTCATTCCTAGTTTTATTCCGAGCCATGTTAGTTCTAGCTTGCTTATGTTCGATCAAACCCCTTATGTCTTCTAAAGTCTGTCGTCGGAAATCTGTCAGACCCTGATAGTTTATCCTCGACGAGCGGTCGAAGAAAATATCAGCTGGTTTCCGATTCGTCACTGAATGGACGGAGGTGTTATAACGGTCCACCGCTATCGGAACCAGTTCGACGGGTTTGAAGGTGGGGAGTTCATTCTTAAGGCAACGATAAATTTCTAGGAACGTAGAATGGAATCTCTCGACTTGTCCATTTACTTCACTCTTCTGGGTCGGAGCATAATAAAGGTTAATGTCCAGAGACCGGAGATAATTGAGCACTGTTGGGCACAGTAGCCCTCGCTCGTTATCTGAAACCAAAACCTTAGGGGCAGTGAAGTAATGGAGAGCTTCCACTAGGGTTTCCCGCAGATGCACGGATGCTTTTGACTGCAGATGGAAAAGTTTGGCAAACTTGCTGAATTTATCAATGCAGCTTAGGTATAGCCTTTTTTCGAGCATGAAAATATCGATGTGAAGTATTTCACACGGATAGTTTGGGATAGGCGTGGCCTGTAAGTTAGGCTTATTAGGATGTCTGTCGTATTTGAAGAGTTTGCAACAGTGGCATGAGGAAGTTTGCAGGCGGATCGTACTGGACATCCGCGGGAAATAAAATCTTTCTAAAAGTTGGAGGCGAATCTCCGAAGGGCCCCTATGTGCTCTTCGGTGTTCCTTCTCGATTATTTCGCAAATTTCTTCTGCGTCGGCCACGTCCGCCACCAGACGCTGCGTTATACGAATTTTGAATAAAAGAAAACTCGCTAAGCAGACGGATTGGAAAAGTTGCAAATGCTCTTCTGGAATTTTGACGCCGTTAATTATTACAGGTCGCAGATACGACTGTAAAGAGTTAGTTAAATCAGCGAGTGATCCATCGTGAAGAGGAATCAAATGGCGAGTGTAACCTGGGTGCGGGTATTCGCATAAATACTCTGACCTGGTTGTGTCGAAAATGAGTTGATTCTTGAAGACATTGATCGGAGATTCAACGTGGGGAATCAACTTTGAACTGTCATGAGAAGCGCTATGGGCAGTATCCAAAGACTGCATATCATCGTCTGGGTTTGCCTTCAAATCAGTACCCAACTGGTTAAGCTGAGGCGGAATACGTGAAAGCGCATCCGCCACAACGTTAGATTTCCCAGGTTTGTAGATGAGTTCGCAGTTATATTCTTCTATACGAGCCTTCCAGCGTTTCAGTTTTGCATTGAAATTTCTATTGCCCAAGGCAAACGTGAGGGGTTGGTGGTCAGTGTATACCCTAATGGTACCAGCACCATATAAATAAGCCCGAAGGTTGTCTAATGCCCAAACTATAGCGAGCATTTCTTTTTCAACAGTTGCGTAATTTTCCTCTGTTTTGTTTAGTGATCGGGAAATGTACGCTAACGGCCTATCTTTACCATGGTCGTCTTGTGAAAGGACAGCTCCGATGGCATAATTAGAAGCGTCCGTCGTTAAGTGGAATGGCTTAGTAAAACATGGGAACGCTAGTATCTCGGAGGAAGATAAGATTGACTTTAAATCCTTAAAGGACTGTATAGCCGTTTCGTCCAGCGTAATTGGAACCTTGCTTGATTGCGAGGATTTTATATTAGCATACAGTCCGCGCGTCAAGTTCGTGAGGGGCTTCGCTACCTTCGCATAGTCTTGAATGAACTTCCTGTAGTATGATGTCATGCCGAGAAATCTCTTTAATTCTTTAACAGAAGTTGGTGGTGGCATTTCGCCGATCGCTTTGACTTTCTTCGGATCTGCCTTAATGCCATCAGCCGTGACGACGTATCCCAAAAATTCTACTTGCGTGTCCAGGAAATGCGACTTTTCAAGGTTTACCTGGAGGTTTGCTTTTGACAAGCTTGCAAATATCAATCGGAGATTTTTCCAGTGTGTATCATAATCTCCACTGAAGACGATGATGTCGTCAATATAAACATAGCACACCTTGCCAATATGCTCGCGTAAAACATCGTCTATCATTCTTTGGAAGATTGCAGGTGCATTCTTCAAACCGAACGGTAGACGGAGGAACTCGTACTTTCCATTCAAAGTAGAGAAAGCTGTTTTGGGGATGTCGCTATCCTTCATGTGGATTTGATGGAAACCAGAAGTCAAATCTAAGGTGGTGAAATATTTGGCATTGCCCAGACTGGCTAGCGTGGCGTTTATGTCTGGGATGGGGTAGGTATCGGATATGGTGACGGCGTTTAACCGCTTGAAATCGACTACCATGCGATATTGTTTTTCCCCATTTGGTTTAGGTTTTTTGGAACTATCCAGATAGGGGAATTATAAGGGCTATTAGAAGGTCGAATTCTGCAGTAATTCGTCGATTTGGCGTTCGACCTCACCGCGCATGTTGACTGGGTATGGGTAACTTTTGGTATAGATCGGGTCTTGTGTGTTGGTGCGGATTTCAGCCCTGACGGCCGTCTCCACGGACATTCCAGGTGAAAGGGGCTCAAAAATGTGGTAAAACTCTTCGAGAAGAGAATTCAAAGTTTCCTGCGTGCCGTCTGGGTGTTCGGCGGCGAGCAACGAGTTGACGTTTAATGAAGCTCTGGCCAAAAGAGGGATTTTAATACCTGGGGTTATTATTAAGCAATTGTTTTTTCTATCTATTATGGCTTTCAAGTCTTTGAGAGTATCATCTCCAATGATACCATCGAAAGACTGTAAATTTGGAAGAACAAAGAAGGTAATGTCTGAGTCATTTCCCAATGGCTCGAAAAATTTACCAACTAGGCGATGTGTTATCATAATGTTACCTCCAGCGGACTGTACCGAGAAGGGTTTGTGGACCGTGGTACAGCCGGCTGCAAGCTTGTGGCTTATAAAGTTTTTGTTCGCCCCAGTGTCGATCAAAAACTTTAGCCTCTCTCCCCCCCTTGTCGCGTATTCTAGGTACGGTACACTGGAGAGGCGTTGGTCATAAAATTCGCCTCCTCCTGGGTTTCGAGGTTCTGTGGGGAGTCTGTGGCCTCTTCTGCTACCTCCTGTGGAGGATAGTCATTGGCTTCCGCGACAACTTGAGACGCGTCAGCATAATAAACCTCATGTGAAAGGACTTGGTTGCCCTCACTAGTTGTTGGGGTTGGCGGAAGTGGTGCCAATTCTACGTGGTACAATCTTTGTGCTTTTCGGAATGGGTTGCCGCCTTCGGACGCTCTTTTCGTGCCGGAGTCTCCTCCCTGGCGACCGCTGTACCCTGATTGGTAAGATTGGCCCGACTGGTTAGACTCCAGTTTAATGGCCTGTCTAGGACCCTGACTTCTGTAAGAATTTTGCGAAAATCTGCCCGAACCAGGAGAAAAAGGGGGTCGGAATGGTGCCCTGGGCTGATGTTGGAATGGGCCCGCAAATCGTGGGGCGCCTGACGGTTGATAAATCTGAGGTGTGGAGGTTTTTGACCTTACATTCTGCAATCCAATACAAAAGGAGTACGCCTCTGGTAGATTTTTGAGGCCACGGACAAGTAAGTGCTTGGAACAGTCATCTCCCACTCCCTGGATAAAAACATCCAAAGCCTTGTCCCTGTAGGTCTCTGTCAATGCTTTGACTGCCTCGCGAGGGTAATTTCCGGCTTTCAGGTTGTTCAAGATCAATGAGAGATGGCCGTTAACGTCCATATAGAAACTGTCCAGAGTCCTAGAGCCTTGAGACATTTCACTGAGCTCACGTTCAAGCGTACGTATGTCCCTTTTGTCCGCATAGTGTAACGCTAAAGTGCGCTTTATGTCTTCCCAGTCATCATCTTGAACGCCATAAGCCGCCAAGGCCATATCGGCGCGTCCTCTTATCTTCTGCCTGATATGCAAAACTATAGCTCTATACAAGGGTCTGGTCTTTATCAACTCATAATCGGTCAATATGGATTGCGCCCTGTTTACCCAAGACAGATAAGCCTCCTGCTGCCCCTCGAACACATGTAGTTCTTTGACGCAGTCAGGGAGGACCGATATCTCTTTCAATTCATATTCGGTGCGCGCGCGCACCAGGGGTTGTGGTTGGTCGACCATTGGGTTGGCATTCCCACGGTCTTGTTCTAAGGTAGCCAACCTGTCGTTATTCTTTTTCAAGTCTTCCTTAATACCCGTTACCACATTGGTCAAGGCATTAAGTGACTCACTAAGAATGCGCAAGGTCTCCTCCATTGTAAACTTTGGTTCGAGTTAAAAAACTTCAGGAAGTGTTTAAGGTAAGAAAGGTAAGAGGTAACAGACGACGATGGCTTCGGCTGACAAGAACTTCGTCTTTCTTTGTCTCACAATTGTTTTTTAGCAAATGGCAAAAATAAATGAAATATTTCACTCACCCTTGATTGTCGGTTATCGGTTGGCTTTGTTATGAGTTGCACCCTTACAATAGGAAGATTCTAGTTGTGAACAGAAAAAAGTGATTTAGTTGGTTGCACAAGGGAAATGGAATTATAATTTTTTTTCAATTGAGGTCAAAATTAGCTGTGCATGTGTTTATATTGTATTTTACAGTGTTTTTTTATCATGTGTGTTTTACTTATTCTATGTGCTGTTCATATTTCGTAATAATTTTCTGTTGCGTGCGTGCATCTTATTGATCACCTCAATTTATTTCGGCACTGGGCGCGGTGGTTCCGTAGTATCCCTTTTGGCTGTTCTGCCTACTAAGGTACGGTCGCCACACAACTTGTTGGGCGGTTTTTTTTGGGTGCATTCCACACCACTTAACGTATCCAACAAGCTGCCACTCACCACCTTATCGCGCTGGGCGCTCATATTACTTTTATTTGCCACTCGCAGATAAACTGCCGCAATGGTTCTCCATATCATTGGTTGATTGCACACAATCTTTTGCACCCGCGAATTGGCAAGAGTGCCGTACCGCCGCAGTGGGTCGATTGTGTTTGTTAAATTATAGGTGTCGTACAACGTTTGCGCTCGGCATGGACGACGTGGCGTCCTCCGGTGGCGGGTCGTTGTTTTATTATTTTACATTATACTTTAGTGCACACGACACAAGTTGCACACCTTCTGTTTTTCACAAGTTTATGCAATATTATGCGCCCCGGGATTGGCGTAGTTCCCCCCGGCAGCGGGTAATTGCTTTTTCATTTGTTGATCACTTCATTCGCAGTTCACGCAGCAACGCAGCACTTGTTTCGTTTCTTCGTTTGAGATCACTGATCTAATTTATTGTTTTATTCTAATTTTTTATTCTATTTCATGTTTACTTCAAAAAAAAATTGTTTTGCACACCGCATTTTGTTAATTTTTTTCATTTTAATGCACAGTAATTTCGACCGTAGTTATTCAACCGGACATCGCCAGTCCCTGCTCGGGCGCCAGTTAAGAGCCGACGTAGGGGGGAAAACCCCCAGGCCGGCACTAGGTGCGATATTACCTAGTTGTAAATTCCATTGAAAGTAGAACACACGACGAATGTAGATTTGAACAATTTATTCTTCTCAACTTATTCTAACAAATATGGGAATTGCTTCTGGTTGATTCTGCTGGTCTCCAAAGAGTGCCCGTCCGCTCCTCGGCTATGAGCCGTTGAGCCCTCGGCCAGCCAGCATAAGTGCTGACCAAGCGCAACGTGACTCCCGCTGCCGCGTTCGGGTGTCGCAATGTTGGTGGTGCTGTGCCAGCACGATCAACATTGTTGTTTATATCCGGCTGATGCGGCGGTTGTCGGTTTTTGGCTGACACCGTGGAGTAGCCGTGCTGACGCTGATGCGCTGACGCAGCAGCGGCGACGAGGCAGGAAACGCGCAACGCGCAGCTCAATGACCCGTTCAGCCCCGACACCAGTTGTACGGTGTGAGGGGCAAGGGAAGCGTTTAGCTGGTGTTAACTTACATGTAAATTAATTATTTTGGGCCGGCGTAATCGCGCGCGGCTATACAAGTCTGGGTGTCGGGCGGGGCCGCGACAATAAAAGACGAGGAGTTTATATGAATTCTTTATTCCACAAGCCAAGCGGAGCTGTGGCGTTGGAGCACGAAATCAAACTTAGGAGCTAGCATGAAAACGAAACACATTGTTGCGATCTCATATTCGTAGCGGCCACGCAAATCTGCAGTGTCTGCCGGCTACGTATCGACATCCGGCATAATGCTTACGTTGCAGTATGCCGATGTTGTCGTATTTCATGCGCCCGTGGGAGCGACGTTAGCTTTAGTTAACTACCCCCCCTCAAGACGGAGGCCGCCCTCGGCCGACCTTAACTCAGCAATCGCCACGTTCAGTTGTCTTGCGGACCTCTTGGCCTTCCAGGCGCGCCAGCCCACAATGGCAACACATAACAGGAGGCAACATGATGCTGCTACGGTCAGTGCCACTCGCTGGGGTAGTTCGTCGTTGAATTCTTCTCTGAACCTCCGGATTGTCTCTAAGTTACCTTCATTTAGGCGATGAAGGTACGGGAGACTGAGCACGCTTTGGTGGGAGGTGATGTTCAGCAGAGGGAATTTCGCTACCCCCGGTACTCTGTTCTGGATCCCGTTCTGGTTGACGTACAGGGTTCCGTTAATGACGGCACGTCGGGCGAAGGTAACAAGATGCGTACCATGCACCCAGATTTCAGAGCCGTTGTCCACCTGTACCTTGGCGGCCCTGTCGTTGATGATGACGATCCCCTCATCTACATAGGTGATGGGGTCCAGGCTGCTGGGTTGTATTTCGGAGTGCGCCTCGCTGCCTGCATAGAGTTCTTTCGCACAAGAGCTGCCTGATGATAGCTGGCAGAAGGTGGCGCTGGTTGATGCGGTGCAAGCTTTGACGGTGTAGATCTCGTTGTCGCAGTCTGCGATAACGCCATCATCTAAACGTAGCATGGCTCCTTCGTGACTGACGGGGAAAATAGTAATTTTCTTACAGGCGAACTTAATTACCGGAAATTTAATGATAAAGTGTAATGTGTTATTGGACTGCAAAACCTTTACGGACGATACGGACATGAGGTCCCCTATGGGGGGTGTTGGTGGGCTCCTCTAGCCAAACTGAACTCAAATCTGCGTGATCAAGAATATTTGGGCTAACAATGTTCATTTTTGCAAGTGTCACGGCCAACATTAAATTTTGAAGCTCCATCATGAGCATTCTATTTCTCGCGAGCAACGTTTCATACAAATGACCGGAGTCAATTTGCGACGCTTTTGCTGTTTTGAGGATTAAGTTGACGGTGGCAGTTAATTTATTAATTTGACTCTGGATTTTTGTATTGATTTCTATCTGCCTATTGTTCGCGTATATCAATCGCGCCTCTACGACCCTACTGTTTTGCAAATCGCTGGCATCAGGTGTACCGGCTACAACCTTTAGTATGGAGCCCAGGAAGTCCAAGCTTCTGGCCACTCGATGGTGCGCGCCCAGCGCATCCAGCAAGTCCCGGAGGTGTGCTGAATCTACCTTCAGCAAATTTCTCATGTGTGACTGCGGGAAGTGGCTAAGCAGACCGACCGTCTCCTCTACTACACGTGCGTACTCCGATAGATTCGCGGAGTGCCTCACGTAGGCGAAATTCTCCCACACCAAGATCTGGCCATCGACTATGGGAATGTATTTGGCGCGCGAATAATCGGTGATGTGAGCCGATGCCAATGATAGAGACACGAGAAGGATAAGATTGGTCCTGTGGGTGAAAGTTTAAATGATTGATTTTTCTATTTTGTAGACAAGGGGAACCCAACACCAATAATAAAAAAAAATGCTTAAGAATATAATGTGCGCGGATGGCGCTACGCTTAGATCTATTAAAAATTACGCCAAGTGGCTAGAAGGAATTTAAAATTAAGCGAAACACTGACCTCGCTGCTGAGCGCGTCATTTTAAATTGTCCTTGTGGACCACCCTCCCCTCAATGAGGACCGTGGTCCCCATGTCCGCTTCTACAGCTCTTTCCTCGCACAACGGCGTGAGCTTGTTGCCGAGTCTTCGGTTGGATTTTACCAACACTTTTTCGCCAACATCGAATGTCCTATTCTGCCGCGAGGCGTTTTCTCTGGCCCTCAGCGCGGTCTGAGCCTTCTGGATCCTATTGTGGATCTCTAGCTGTGGCTCATCGGGGTGTGTTAGGACGATGTCAGCCGGTCTCCTGTCGATGACCGAGTGAATCGACTTATTATACTGGGTAGTGGCCAACATTATTATTTCGACCGTATCACTCAAGCCCTTGTCTATCTTTATGCATCTGGCTAGCTCCAGCAACGTGCTATGGAAACGCTCCACCTGCCCGTTGGAGGTGCTGTGCAGTGGTGGTGCGTTTGTAACGCTTACACCAAAGTTGTTACACAGCATGGACACGATCGTGTGCGACTTCAACGACGGTTCGTTGTCGCAATAAATGGTCTTTGCCCTTGGGAAAAAGTTCATGAGCTGAAGCAGCGCTGGCTTCAGGTCTTCAATAGTTCTCGAGGCGATTGGTTGTACGACGGCAAATTTAGAAAACTTGTCGACGCAAGTGAGGAAAAACTTTTTGTCGGTAGAGAAAATGTCGATGTGCAACATTTCCCCTGTGTGTGACGGTATTGGTGTTTCACCGAGTTCTTGTTTTCTCGGGTGCCTGTCATACTTTGCCCTTGCACAAGTCCTGCAATTCTGCACGATCTCGTTGGCCAGCTTGGCCATTTTGGGGAAATAGTATTCCGACAATACCTGCTTTACATTTTCTTGCGCTGCTCTGTGCGCCCTATTATGTTCCGCAGTTAAGATTCCCCTTCTTTCTTCGATTCTGAGTACGTCCACGACACGGTTCCTGCAATGCCAGAACTTTGTGGCTGGGAACCTCCGGACTATCTCATCTTATATCATTGCGAGCGTGTGCAAATCGCAATGGAAGGCGTTTACGGCCCTTGGGACGATTATGTCTGCCAGTTCGTCTAATAGGGACCCCCTGCAGACGAAGTTAACCGTGTGGCGCCTTTTATTCCCGAATAAAATAAAGGTATTTTTAGACGGGAAACGTGCTTCTTCCAGTATTATCTGGTTCTGGAAGCAGTTCAATGGCTTGTCCGTTGACTCGATTGTGTGGGTGAGAGACACCTCACTGTGAATCGTTGCTGCGCAAGATTCGGGCTCTTCTTGTTCCAGCACATTAAGCTGTTGTCTGGACAAGGCGTCCGCTACCAGGTTCTCTTTACCGGGCTTGTAAAATAGACGAGCATTGAACTCGTCTATGCGGGCCTTCCACCTCTTAATTTTTGCGTTCGGGTTTGATTCCGACACAGAAAATGTTAACGGCTGATGGTCAGTGAAGATATTTATATCTTTCACTCCATACAAGTAATGCCGCAGTTTAGCCAAGGCCCAAACGATGGCCAATAACTCACGCTCGTTAGTCGCGTAGTTGGCTTCACTGTCTTTAAGAGTTCTTGAAATCATTGTTATAGGGCGGCCCTCTTGGGACAACACCGCACCTATACCATGGGCTGAAGCATCTGTCGTTAGATCAAATGGCTTCTTATAGTCCGGGTAGCTGAGCATGACATCTTCTGATGCCAATATATTGCGCAGCTTTTGGAACGCCTCTCGCTGGGACTCAGAGAAATGCACCTGAATGTTCCTCGATCTATGCCTACTAACTGTTCCATTTTCGCCCTTTAATATGTTCGAAATGGGCCTTGCTATAGCAGCAAAGTCTCTGATGAAACACCTATAGTAGCTCGCGAGGCCCAGAAACGATCTGACTTCGAATACCGTCTTAGGCTCTGGAAATTCTTTTATGGCCTTTACCTTTTCTGGGTCCGTTGTTGCACCGTTACTGGTGACAATGAACCCGAGAAAGCTCACGCTTTTCTTAAAAAAACGCGATTTCTCGATCGATACTCTCATGTTAGCTTCTTGTAAGCTCTTTAACACCCACTCTACATGTTTGATGTGAGCCTCCTCGTCTTGCGAGAAGATGATCACATCGTCAACATAAACATAGCAAAATTTGCCTATTTGTTCCCGTAGGATGTCATCGATCGTTCTTTGGAAGATGCCGGCGGCATTCCTGAGGCCGAATGGCAATCTCTTAAACTCATACTTTCCTCCGTTTACCGAGAAGGAAGTTTTTTCGCGATCGCGCTCCGCTAGTACGACTTGATGGTATCCTGATTTAAGATCCAGTGTCGAAAAATAGCGTGGTTTGCCCAAATTGCCTAATATCATTGATATATTTGGCATGGGGTATTTATCGGGAATGGTGTGCTCGTTAAGCTTGCGAAAGTCTATCACCAAGCGCTTCTTGCGGTTTCCCGCATCATCGGTGCCCTTTTTATCTACTACCCATATGGGGTTGTTGTAGGGGGATGCCGATTTCTGAATTATATCGTTTCTTAGAAGATCTTGGATCTCCTTATTAACGAAGTCAGCTACGCCCATGGGATATGGGTACAGCTTGGCATAGATGGGCTCTTCGCTCACCGTTCTGATGGTGGCAACCACCGAAGTATTGTATGGCAGAGCCTCGTTTGGGTCTGCAAAGGCCTTTTTTCTGGCCTTTAATAATTTCCGAAAAGTCTCCCGCACTGAAGCGGGTGCATCTGAGCAATCCACATCGGTGAAATTGACATCAGTGCATTTGTGGAAGGAGATTTTCTCAACTTCCGTACCCCATTTGAGCTGACCGGAGGCCAAACAGAGTGACGCCCCAGCCTGAGCTAACAAATCGAGACCGATTATCCCATCGAAGGTTGACAAGTCTGGTAAAATGAAAAATGTTGCTTTCACGTTGAACAACGCAACAAAGCATTTTTGCGTGACGGTGGTTGAGCCATGGATGGAATGCAAGGTGAATTGTGAGTTAACCCCTTGTGTGGTTTGATGTAATTCTTGGACGTGCCGGTATCAATAAGGAAGCTCATATCCTGCTCTGCTACTCTTCGTCTAATGACGGGTAGCAGGGATTTTCCCCTAAAAAATTGAGGGCGTCAGAATCACTTTCGGCATCGTCCTCGATCTGCGCCACAGCGCCGTTGGCGGCTTCGGCGTACGAGGTCTGCCCCTGCCCAGCATCTTGGGTTACATGATTCACCCTTTGTTGCTTGCCCTTTCCGTTAGAGCGATCGGACATGGCCGACCGCTTGCTGATGCCAGCGGAGGCCTGGGTGGGCTGTCTAAATTTTGACAGCGAAGGGTCTACCTCCATTGGTTCTGGAGCACCGGCGCGAGTTTGCTGCTCGGCATTTCGCTGGCCGGATTGGCCTTGCTGCTTGTTCTGCCTACTAAAATGTGGGTTCTTTGACCCGCTTGCCTGTGCTTCTTGTTGGGGTGGCTTGACCCGCTGTTGGGTACTTGCCTTGTGTTCTTTTTCCTCAATGCTTCTCGCGAAGTTGGCAGCGAACGCATATCTTTCATGGTTCGATTCCACCTCTTGCGCGAGCGCCAGAGCTGACGGCAAGTCCCTTGGCTTTGCTGAGAACAGCACATCTGTGAGACTACGCTTGAGTCCCGAAACAAACACACGTAGTGCATCTTCGCGGAACTTTTCGCAGAGGCCCTTTGCTAGGACCGGCTCGTATGACATGTTGACTTTATTAGTCAACAATGTAAGCTTTTTGCCGACTTCATCATAGTATTGCAGCAGAGACATGCTGCCTTGTCTCAGCGTGGCCAGCTCTTGCTCGATTACGTGAACTGGACGTTTGTCGCTGTACGTGAAGTCGAGGCGACTTATAATCGCGTCAAAGTTAAGAACTGTGCCCCCTGATTTTGTTTCT
This sequence comes from Zaprionus capensis, assembly GCA_018903675.1. Classification (NCBI taxonomy): domain Eukaryota; kingdom Metazoa; phylum Arthropoda; class Insecta; order Diptera; family Drosophilidae; genus Zaprionus; species Zaprionus capensis. Next base: position 11,420 of record JAEIFN010000151.1, on the reverse strand, counting down.
TATAATTATGACCGCCTGATAATGGCGTGAACTGCCGTTGTACGGCCTAAAAATACGATAGGCTGCGAGAGCCGCCTGTCTCCATGAAACATACGATTCATGTGCGCCTGCAAACTCGGGCAAGCATTTGACGGCATCTAATGGCTCGTCGCAGCGGATATCATTTCTTATCTCTATGGGTGCATAAGCTTGCACCTCTGGTGGCATAATATGCGCTGCGGCCAGCTGCTGGGACATTGAGTTGACTTTGTCAAGCAAGACCTTATTTGCAGCGGCTTGCTTAGCTAAGGCAGCGGTGACGGCTGCCTGTATTACGAGTTTCAACTGGTCTGGGTCCATTACGCTGTCTGTAGGACGAGGTGAGGGTGGGGGTGAGGGTGTGCGTCTTGGCACTGAACGGCGAATGCGATGGTCGTCGCAATCAGAGTCAGAATCACTACACTTTCGGCGAGTGGTTATATAGAAAAGGAAGGGTGAAGTCATATGCCTCTAATGTAAACAACGAAAACTCGAACACAACGCTTGAGGACGGAGGCAACAAAGTTGCAAACTTCCACGGATCGTATTACGTTGAACGACCAAACAAAACGAACAAGATGAAGGCAGACGGAAAAAAAAATTTGTGCGCGCATGCATTTGATGCGCTGCTTTTAGTAATTATTCAACAAATGTTTATATATTTTTGCTGCCAATAGTTTTCCGTCAACTTAATCCATTACTAGTTTCACGTATGTTAAAACTATTTATTATTTAATTTAATTTAAGAAAAGACACTTGCAAAAATGTGTTTATATGCTTATTTTTGTTTCGCAGGTTTAAGAGCAGTTTTAAAAAAGGTGCCCACTTACATTTTTTTGGTGTTGTGTTGTGTTCTAAACTGAAGTTGGTTTCTGTTTTTGTACACTGCTTGTCTCTGCCTCCCGCGCTGCCGTCTCCGCTGTCCAGATAGCTTGCGTGCTAATCTGGCGATAAGTCGCTGCCCGAAGAGCACCCGCGGCTTCGGTGTGACGTGAAATTAAGTTTGCGCTATAGCGCACCTCAGCCAACTGCACTCAAGAAGCGAGGTTAATGGCGTTGTAGATTTTTGAGTTCGTGGGTAATGACTAACGCACTGTCAAATACCACTGGTTGGGCGCCAATTATGAAAAGGGTTGGCCGGCGGTTAACGCGCGCGGCTTTTACTAATCAGGTGTCAGGCGGAGCCGTGACAATGAAAGATTAGGAGTTTACTTTTTATGCTTTATTACACCGAGCCAAGCGGAGCTGTAGCGTCGGAGACAAATTCAGAACTGAATATAAAATACAAGAATTCAAACTTAGGAGCTAGCATGAAAACGAAACACGTTGTTGCGATCTCATATTCATAGCGGCCACGCAAATCTGCAGTGTCTGCCGGCTACGTATCGACATCCGGCATAATGCTTACGTTGCAGTGTGCCGATATTGTCGTATTTCATGCGCCCGTGGGAGCGACGTTAGCTTTAGTTAACTTACACGTAGCATATTTTTCCTACGTGTTCCCTTAGAATGTCGTCTAAGGCTCTCTGGAAAAAAGACGGTGAGTTCTTTAAACCGAAACGTAATCGGGTGAATTCGAACTTTCCGCCGTTGATTGCGAACGCAGTTTTTTCTATGTCCTTCTCTTTAAGCGGTATCTGATGAAATCCGCTTTTGAGATCTAGAACGGAAAAATATTTATTGTCGTCCAATTGTGCGATTATTTCTCCAATCTCAGGGATAGGGTACCTATCCGAAATAGTTACGGAGTTGAGTTTTCGATAGTCGATGACTATCCTATACATTTTTTCTACGGACGCGTCGCTTTTTTTGGGGACTATCCATACGGGCGCGTTGTATGGTGACCGTGAAGGTCGTATTATGCCGTCTTGCAGCAATTGTCCCATCTGTTTTTCTACCTCGGGTCTTAAAGAAGTTGGATACGGGTAGTGTTTGCTATACACCAGTGCGTCCGATGATGTCCTTATTTCCCCTATCACTCTGGTGGTGTAAGTTAATCTTTTATCTGGGTCCGCGAATAAGTTCAAATGTTTCTGGGTAAGTGAATTTATAAGATTCTTCTGGCTGTTCGACATATGCTCCATTCTGAGCTTAATGTTGTTTACTGATTGTGTCACTAGTTGTTTCACTCGGATACTATAATTTCCGTTTAATGTTAATATATTGTTTTTAACGTTAATAACCGCGTTTAGTTGTTTTAGTGTGTCGTTCCCTAGAATGCCGTGAAATGTCTTCAGTGTAGGTAATAAGAAGAATTTGATGGGTCTGTCTCTGTTATTGAACAGAGTGAGAAAAGTATGGTGAGTTATTGGGGTTTGTCCTCCTACAGAATTTGCGACAAATTTCTCTTCATTATTTTTTGGATGCGGAACCAGATTTGGTTGGATGTAGTTTTGGTTCGAACCAGTGTCTATGAGAAAGTTTAGTTTAGTGCCATCTTCCATGACACATTGGAAGTATGGCAGAGATGACCCGTTTAACCTAAAAAATGAACATCCGAAAGCGTCGACGGGAGTCAATTCGCTTTCCGGTTCGTTTTCTTCGGATTGCTGGTCATACAGGCCCGTAATGCCCTCGGAATCGGCGCTAGCGAAATAGGCCTGTTCCTCAGGGTCAAGGTAGTAAAGGTCGCCCTCTACTCCCTCGGATGCCTCTTCTGGGACCCCCGTGGCAATGTGAAACTGCCTAAGGATTTTGGGTGGAGGTCCATTTAATGGGGCAGGTCGTTTCCCAGAAAAGTCGTTAACATTGGGTCTGTTCATGTAATTGACGTTACCCGAACGAATGGATCCATCGATATCCATTGGCATGGGTTTTGGTTGTGGTTTAGGGGCCGTTGGACGTGGAGGCGGATAGAATTGCCGTGCTGGCTGATAGTTTTAATTCGTAGGATACTGGGGTCGTTGACCATGTTATTTTCCCTACCCTCGTAAAAACTCATTATTCTAGATACGTTCTTCTTCCAAGAGCCAAATTCTGTACGGTTTCCCGAAAATTCTCTGATCAGTTTTGTAAGATCAGGTAATTTTTCGGACTCACCAGGTAGTGGGCCTATAAAGGGGACATCTGTTAAAGTTTCTAACTGTCCGCGTTTATTCAAAAATTCCCCAATGAACTCCGTTCCGCCTAATGTCTCTTTGATGAGAGTCACAACTACCTGTCTTAGTTCTGGGCTAGCTACCGGTGTGCTAGCGGCTGTTGGCCTGCTTCCCCCCGGTTGTTCCCCGCTATCCGTACCTATATTGAGTGCAGCTAATGCACTTCCCAATTCTCTATCTTTCGACATGTTGAAGGCTGAAGGGTTTATTTATTTCGGACAACACAAGAAATTGAATCGTTTATTTTATCTGGATTTAACTAATAGATGACTTGGGCTTGTGGTTTTTTCTTTTTCTGAAATTGTAGTTTGTGTTATATCTCGATATATATTTCAATTCTTATAACTTATTGTATATTATACTTCTTTTTAATAGATTTTTCTTTAAGTTATATTACTTATTTTCGACTTATTTGCGATAGGTATTTTGTCTCAAAATTATTTTTCTTTTCTTTTTCAAAATAGTATTCGTTTTTAAACTTATTTTTCTAGCTTACGCGATAAATAACATTTTCGGCGACGTTCCCTCGATGAACCCTTGGGTTTTGTCCTTTTTGTCCCACGTTGGGCAGCGACGTAGCGGTGTTCGGATGTGGGTGACTCGGGACCCTTGGTGGCACTGAGTTCCTTCGAAGGCTCCTGCGGACGGGCACTACAGGAGAGTCGGCGATAGTTTTTAGACCGGTGAAACCGAACCTTAGAATCTTTCGCACTTGTTCACTGAACGCACTTGATGTTGTGGCTTCTTTTCTTGAAGGCACTTTTACACTGTGCGGTTTTTTGTCCCTTCTACTTTTTTTTTGTAGTTGTTTTTATTGGGAAAGTGTTCACTTGTGGCTTTTTTAGGCACTGCGACGCGAACTTGTAGCTGTTTCAGGTACTTTGACGTTACGCGTGATCCTTTTTACGAAGGCTCTGTTTACTGGTCCCTGCTCGGGCGCCAATTAAAAGATATTTTAATTTTTTATGTTTTTAAAAACACGTCAGGTGTATTTTGTGTTTATTTTGGAACTAAACTTAGGTGAGTTTTACAATTACTAATTAGACCTATTCTCTGCCGACGTCGCTGATGTCGTCGAAGCCGTCGCTGCCGTTGTAGCTTTGCCGCTGCCGCTGTAGCTGCGCCGTTGTCGCTGGTGGTGTCCGATGTCGTTGGCGTTCCCACGACTTGGCCGGTGCAGACATTCTGCTGATGCAGCGCACGTGGCGGATGCACTGCCGTCGTCAATGTGCCTGTTCTTGCTGTGCTGTTGTTTGTTGTGCAATCGTTTGTTGACTTCTTGGAAACTGCTGACCGTCTGCATGTGGCGGATGTTCTGCATGCGGTGGAGTCGGGGTATCATATTTGGTCTTAACTTGTGTCTATACATAAATTAAATTTTGATTTAATTACGAGTTAAAAAAATAATGTGTCTTAATTGTTTCGGTTTCGATTTAGAACTAACTTAACACAAAAAGAGTTTATCATAAGAAAGCTGCTGCTGTTGAGAGCCGCCGCCGTTGCTGCCGCTGTTGTCGCAGGTGCTGTCGCTGCTGGTGTCGGGTTCCTGCAGCTGGCCGCGGCTTGGAATTTGCTGACCAAGCGCACGTGGCGGATGTTTAGGCTACGTTGGCCAGTAGTCCCACGGTTTTGGAAATGCTGAGCAAGTGCACGTTGTTTATGTAGCTTTGTCTCGTGAGAGGTTGCGCTTCTCGTTGTTGTGCAGCAAGAGTGTTGTTAACTCCTTCCCCTTTAGACGCGAACGTCCTCGGTTGCGATGTCCAGCCTCTTTTGTGTTGTGATTGGCCTAGGGTCTTCTTTAGGGGTTGCTGTTTCTTCATTGGTCACTTTGAGGGTTGCTTGGCGACTTTTCCTTCCGATTATGAATCGTGCTGGCAGTACGGCCAGCAGAACTATGAGTGTTGCTGACATTGTGAGGTTTGCTGTTATGCTGATGTTGTGACTTCCGTTCAACCATTCCAGCTCCTTTTTATTGTTTATATTGACTTCCTTTAACATTTGTAGAGATAATTCTTCGTCTACTTTTGTTTTCTCTGCCATTAGTTGCAACAGAGGTGGTGTCGCTTCGACGGGAGTCATAGCTTTTGAGATATAGGTGTCATCTCCAACTCTTATAGTTGCGTTTTCAAACTGTATGAGGAACGTCCCTTTCAGGTCTATCTTTTCCATGTCTAATTCGATTGTTCCCAAGAAGTCGTTTAACAGGTGCGTGCCGGTGAACAGCTCTTCATGGTTGGGCACGTGTTGGCTATTTATTATTTTGCATTGTGATATTTGGTTTTTCAACAAGTGCGTGATACATTTGTCGTCGCTTAAATCTACTAAATTATTTCTATTACAAATTATCTCGTCATTGTAGGTTTCATATGGTTCTTTCATTCCTAAAATTTGCTGATTGCATCTTACTATATTTTCGAATTTTTTATCGTTTCTTATATCTCGTACTTTTAAAGTTTTTAGTAACATTGGGACGCATAACTCATTTGCAATTAATGGGATATTGATCATGTACGAGTACATGATGTTTTTATTGTTAGTTGCTATTTATACCCTTCGACCATTGAAAATGGTCAAAAAAGGGTATACTAACTTTGTGGAAATGTATGTAACAGGCAGAAGAAGGCGTGGCAGACCCCACAAAGTATATATATTCTTGCTCTGGATCACTAGCCGAGTCGGTTGAGCCATGTCTGTCTGTCTGGATGTCCGGATAACCAGATGAACACACAGATCTCAGCTACGATCTCAGGCCTACCGCCCCCGAAAAAAAATAATTTAATTTTCGAACTCAATTTGTAAGCGCTAAATAAAAGCTACAACTTTTTGATTTTAAAAATTTACTAAGCTGAATGAAATATCTAGTCTCCAAATTACAATCCGATCGGACAATAACCACAGAAGTTATTTAAGAAAGTATGAGCATAAAACCAAGTGCTTCTGTCAGCTAACAAGGGTGGCGGGCGAGCGCGAAGCGCGAGCTCCATCTGTCGGAATTAATTTCAAAGCATGTGCATATTTATATGTGTGCATACATAGGAACTGAAGAGTTTACTTTCGATCTTGAATAAAACACTTTTAGTTTCGGTTTTGCAGGGGACGTGAGTCCCCGAAGAACGATCTTTATTCAATATTTCTTAAGCTTAAAGTTAACGGGTGCCAAGCGCTGCGACATAGCAGCCAAGGCTCTTATGTATTCTCATACAATGTAATAGTATTTGATACATACATTGAGAGGGTATGTTGTGTGCGCGCAGTATGTACATGGCTAGCGTGAGAACGCTGACCATGCAATTTAGGCAGTGGCGGTTCATAAGTGGGTGATCATGTTACACCTTCACTTGAACGTCGCCGTTTGCATAAGTACTGCAACAATGTGATTGTGCTTATATCTGATTGATGGAATTTTATGTATAATATATATATGACATGTGCGCATACAACATCTCCCTCCTTTTGAGAAATAACGAAACTTAGTGTAGTTATTTTATTTACTTATATATATGTATATATTATTTTTATTTATATTTATTTATTTTTTTTTATCTTATATATTTGATTGATTTTTTTTGAAAATTAAAGAAACTATTGAAAATTTGAAAGATCTTGATATTAAAAATTGTTAAAATAAGAATAAATGTGTTTGATGACATATAAATTAAAAATGGTTTTATTTTTTTTTTTTTTTAAATAATTATTTTATGGGTGGCCAACACTATGAAATATATTAAGAATTGAAATTTTTTAACCTATCTTTATGAACTATCTGTTTTTTATTTTTATTTCTTACAATTGTAATGTTATTATTAGCTCCTAAATCTGAAACTAAATATGGTCATAAATAATTATTGTCAAGCTTATGACCTGTCTCGTAATACCTTATCTCCTATTTTTAATTCAAAATCACTTACATTTCCATAATATTTAATTTTTCTATCGGCTTTTGGCTTTTTGTAACATATTCCTAGCTCTTCTATAAGCTATCTCTAATCTAATCTTTACTTCTTTCGAATAGTCATCCATGTTATAAATGGGATCTATTCTGTCTATTTTGGTGAAATCTGTGAACTGTCTTGGTAATCTTCCAAATACTAGTTCATATGGACAATATTCATGAACTACTGATGGTGTTGTGTTGAAACAATAAGTAAAATATTGTTTCCAAACATCTCAATCAGTTTTGTCAACAGAAATGTACGAGCGAATATACTCGTTAAATGTTCTGTGACTTCGTTCTATTGTTCCTAAAGTCTGGTGATGGTGTGCTGTTGAAGTAATGTTTTTTATCTTCATATATTTGCACAGTCTATGATTTGATTTTTATATTCCGTTCCCAGGTCCGTAATGATTGTTTTCATTAGCCTTAGCAACTGATTTTGCACTTTTGTTTGGTATGGGTACCGTAACCAAATACTTAGTTAAATCACATATGATAGTGACAGCATACTCATTTCCATCTTCTGATCTTGGAAGTGGACCAATGGTATCTATCAAAACTATATCAAATGCTGTTGCTGGCGTTTCAGTTATAGTCATTGGCATTTTCGTATGTTTCAACGTTTTAGCCTGTTGGCATTTAAAACATGTCTTCACATATTTACTTATTGCCTTTGTCATTTGTGGCAATAATAAAAGTTTTTTATTTTCTTCAGGGTTCTAGAAATTCCTTAGTGGCCTCCTTCTGACGGATTGTCATGATATTTAGACAGTATTGTTTCTATTGTATTTCAACCTTATCATCTTTATCTATCTTAGTCACCTTGTTTAATAGCGCTATTTTCAAATTTTTTAATATTGTATTGCCCTTTTCTTTGAAATTCTTAATAGTGACAAACTCGAAGATTTGTTCACTTGGTGACAATTGCGTTTGAATGATCTTATTTATTCTTGCTTCTTCATTAAGCCTTTGAAAAAACTGATCTAAATCGATTTTTTCATTAGAATAAAAATTAGTCATATCGAAACGTGTTATAATATTTTTGCCTCTTTTTAACAAACACTTATGTTTGTCTATTTTGAGAACAATATATTTCTTGGCATTAATGTTATTGATTACCTGATAGATATTGGGCATTTCTATTTTTTCTTTACTTATCTCTGGTTCTTGCAATTTTTCTCCTGCGCAGGAATTTTTCTGTCTTACTGAAGCTCTCGTTTCGACCTTCAGTATCTGTCTATTCATTTCTTTTAGCTCTCTGATAGTTATTCAGGAAAGAGCATCTGCTATATAATTATTTTTCCCCTTGAGGTACACTACACTAAAATCATATTCCTCAAGGTCCAGACGCATTCTGGTCAACTTGGAACTCGGATTTCTCATCGAGAACAAATATGATAGTGGCCTATGGTCACTCTGTACTAAGAAATGCCTACCATATATGTATGGTCTAAAATGATTTATCGCTCAATGTATAGCTGCTAGTTCTTGTTCTGTAGTGGACTTATTACTTTCGCCTTTTGTAAAGGTTCTTGAAGCGTATGCCACTGGTAATTGTTGACCGTTATGGTCCTGAGATAGTACCGCTCCACATGCTTGTTTACTAGCATCTGTGGTTATGCAAAATTGATTGCTGAAGTCTGGGTACTGAAGAAGTGTAGGTTTCATTAATTCCCTTTTAAGATATTCGAATGCTTCGTTGCATTCGCTTGTCCATTCGAATGGAACATTCTTTTTACAAAGCCTCGTTAAGTGGCGTGATTTCTCAGAGAAATTTTTAATAAATCTTCTGTAGTAATTGCAAAATGCGACGAATCGTCTAGCTTCGTCTGCATTTACTGGTTGTGGGTAGTTTTTAATTACCTCATATTTAGAGTCATCTGGTAATATACCTTTATCAGTACATTTATGACCTAAATATGTAACTTCTTTCATAAAGAAAGTGCATTTTTCTGGATGTAATTTTAAATTATGTTGTCTACATAATTTGAAAACATCGGTTAAATTCTTAAGCATATGCTTTTCAGAACAACCGACTACAACTAAATCATCCATATACAGAAAGGCTTGCGAAGGCTGTAGGCCTGTGAATGCAAGTGTCATCATTCTTTGAAATGAATTGGGGGCTATTTTTAACCCAAATGGTAATCGCGTGTAGCGATATGAGCCTGTTGAAGTTGAGAATGATGTTATATTTCGTGACCTTTCGTCTAACTCGATTTGGTGAAAACCTGACATAAGGTCTAGGCACGAGAAATATTTTGCTCGTCCTAATTGATCAAGAATATCTTCTATTCTTGGAAGTGGGAATTTATCGGCTAGCAGTTTCTTATTGATCTGACGATAGTCAACTACTAATCGCCATCTCTTTTCCGCCGAATTAGGCAGTGATTTCTTGGGTACCAAGAGAAGTGGGCTATTATATTCTGATATGGACGGCTCTACTATACCGTCTTTTATCAGCTTGTCAACTTGCCTTTGAATTTCTGGCTTTTGACTTTCTGGCATTCTATAATTCTTAATGTATACTGGTGTTTTGTCATTCAATCTCAATTTTTGTCTATAAAAGTTATTAGCTGATATGGTTTCTGTTTCGAGACCAAAAATATCGCTATATTCAGTGCATAATTTTGTTAAATCGTTTTTAAATAACGATGGAAATTTTAGAAGTTTTAATACTTCTGAAGTTCTTTGTGCACTATCTTCTGTATTTGCATTGTAAACATCATAATCGTCTAATGATTCGCTTTTTATATTTGCGCTGTTTACAATAGCGTATTTTTCTGTTGTATTTATAATGCGAATCAACACGTTCTGAGTGTTTACTAGTGCACTTGCTACTATTATGCCAGGTTGCAATTCCTGGTTGGGGATAAGAACATTGGTGTCAGTAGACGTGAGATGGATTTTTCGAATTACCTCTGATCTAGCTTGCAAAATTATTTCGTTGTCAAGTGAATGTATTATAGGAATGTTTATATGCCTGAAATTATCGGGCCTCAAAGTGAACCAATCTTCTTGGTCGTGGAATTCTAAAATACAATTGTATTTTTTAATGAAATCCAAACCAATTATACCATCCCCTGGTATAGAAAAATTGTCGGGTACGATATGGAAATTATATGGTATTGCTGCATTTGCAATACTCATTTCCAAATCTATAGTACCTAGAGACTTAATTGTCCCTTGCCCTATTCCTGAGATATTTGTTGTATCTCTTGAGTTTAAATGATTTAAATTATTATTACTGCATTTAAGCAGTGAAATTTGGTACTCATATTTGTTAACTTAAATTGAGATTGATTCTATACAGCCTTACTGTTGGCTGTTGCTCAAGGGGGCCCGCTGGTTTTCCGTCTGTATGTTTTTGACGGTATTATTATTTCCGTTAGTTTGGTTTCGGCTTTGGTTGTTCCCATTGTAGCCTCCACCTCTGTTATTACTCTGGTTACCGCCGCGTCCTCTATTTCCTCCGCGGTAACCACCTCGGCCTCTATAATTGTTATTATAGTTGTTATAATTACCTCGGCCATTACCTCTGTTTTGGTAATTTCCTCGGTTATTATTACCTCGAAAGTGTCCTCTATTGTTATTTTGTTATATTGTTATTGCCGGTCATTTCCGTACAGCAGTGTATGTATTTTTCCATCACGCCATTCATCGTGTTGAAATTTCCTGCTTCTAAAATTGTCTTGAGCTTTTCGTGCTCACAATTCTTTGTCATTGCAGAGATCGCTTCTTTTGTGGCGAATTTATCTGCATTGTTTGAATCTAGTCCGTCATCTATGTAGGCTGCCTCAAGCGACCTACGTAGATTTTCAATTTCTGTGGTATACTGCGGTGCAGTTTTACCACGTTGTTGTGTATTTAGCAATTTTGTCTTAATGACATCAGGCGTTTCGCCTTTAACTGATGCCTTTAATACACTTATGATTCCAATAATGGTCCTTTCATTTTCAACTTTGTATGACAAAGGGCCAATTATTTTCGTCTTAATTACTTCAACGGCTAACATCTCCTGATCTCCTTTCGTTAGATCTGTTAATCGGAGAGCCGTCAATAATATGTTTAAGTTGACTTTCTTGCCATCGAATTCGGGTATCGTGGACGAAATTTGTCGCACGTATTCCCTTGAAATTGCGGCTGAGTCAGTCATAGTACTTGGCTTTCCTGTTTCCATTGTTTCTAAGGAATCAGTATTTTCCGAAAGGTTATCGGCAATCAATATTGATTCATCAAATGTAGCCGGGATACTCATCGACGGCATACAATAGATAAATAACCTATGCCTGTCCGATACGTAAAGTAGGTTTTCTCGCAGACGTTTAACAACGTCAGAAACTTGCAAGTTCTGTACCGAATTTAATTTG